>JAODGA020062656.1:0-33678 GCA_027574885.2 Drusilla canaliculata
AATGGCTACCAGCTGATGGTGATGAGACCGTCAAGTGTTTCAAAGATTGTTCTAAAGTGCGGCACAATTCTGGTGTTTTTGCAGATGATATTGCGATATTTTTAAAGTCGAATAATTTTTTGAACAGTTATTCAAGACGAAATACTTTGGATTCCGAAGATTTGATTACAGTAAGTATTCATGATCAAAATAATCACAGAAAAATTAACATCTAAATTAACAATAACAAAATATGTAGAAACTAGAAGCAATTGTTGTTGACTTGGAAAAATTAAAAGAATGTTATGAAAAGTGCTACGACATATTGAGTAGAAACAAGATTGGAAGTCCTCTTCTAGATGTTAAGATTAAAATGTGGAAAGAGGAGTTAACATTTGAAAAACAAAAAGTAACATTTTATATTCAGGACTTACTGGGAAAGATTACACATCTTTATATTTATTACGGAGCAGCAATTTTAACCCTCACTTTTAAGTATACACCTTCATATCATCAATATTTCTTAGGTTTGATTGTTATCTTCTTCCAGTATTTCGAACATGTTCAATGCCTTACTACATTTTGATACAAAATATGACCTCACCGATCTCGTACTAATCACAAGTAATACTTGCACTTACCTGCAACATCCCCAAAGGAAAATATCAATTACTAGACTCTTACAACTCTTAGCCCTGAGCAGAGCTGAACTATGTGCTCACAAGTTAATCGACTGTCTTCTAGAGACCTACAAAAGTTATGAAGCCCACGGGGATACAAGTGGTGACGAATCAGACAACTCTAGTCTTGAAATATACAAGTAAGTCAAATATTGCTGACGTTTAGCCTAATAATTGATTTTATGTAGAGCTTTAACTCATCACATGAACGATGACGAACTCCACGAATTAAAGAAAAGTGACAAAAACTACGAATTAGACGTAGAAGAACAAATCGCCCGTGAGATTCTAAGTGGCTATGATAATGACAACTTCACGCATTTAGACAAACTCATAGAATATGAAGAACAAAATGTCCTAGACTTATTACAGGTTGCAATGAAAGCTGCTCCGAATATGCTCGGCAATGACGGAATCAAGAAACCCAAAGATGGCGGAGAGCCACGAATAAATCCGAAAGCTTTACAGAAAGTATTAGATTACTACCAGGAGATTCTATGGGGTGAAGTCGGCAGTTACTTAGAGCATATTATCCTCTGGTGGGGGCCTTCCCCATTGGCGTCCAGAGTCCCACATTCCTCACAACATTTAAGAGAGTGGATCGCCCAGTTTACACCAACAGCACAGATTCCACCTTTTATTATCTCAACCCTGACTTCACTGGCTGATGGTTTGGGTGTTCATGTGATGTCCACCTCATGGGATAGACATTTTCGTTTAGCCCTGGTTCATTCTAAAGTTAGGAATGATCCTCTCACAGGGCAACTCTTCAGTGAGATGCTACAGGATCTGGTACACTTGTGCAATCAATGTGAGGTTACCAACGAGTGGGTTGTTGGTGCCCCATTGGATGAATTGCCTCTAGTTGAGCAGATCCCAGTTTTACATCGTTTGGGTTCGTAAAAATTACTCTATTTGATAACTAGTTAACTGAAGTTACTTTTCAGATCATTCTGTGCACACTACAAGGTTATGGGCAGCTTCAGAAACTAAAAAACTGGCAAATTCCTGGAACGTTTCCTCATTTTTCAAGATTACCCACTGTGATATAGTCAATTGTCTCAATCAACTCTCCAACGTTCGCTTAGTAGATCATTGTTTAGCTATCGACAAAGGTGGTTTAGATGTACACGTTGAAGTGTGTTCCAAAATGAGACAAAAAC
Organism: Drusilla canaliculata; assembly: GCA_027574885.2. NCBI lineage: Eukaryota > Metazoa > Arthropoda > Insecta > Coleoptera > Staphylinidae > Drusilla > Drusilla canaliculata. The sequence continues at coordinate 1,823 of JAODGA020062656.1, forward strand.
TTGTATCAGAAGTACAAACGAACATACAAAAACTTCGTGAAACAGCGGCCGAATGCGTTGATTGTCTCGCAGCCGTTTGTACCACGACAAGTCTCGCCCACCTGCAAATGATCTTCCCAAAAGCAGGATATTACTCCCGTGGAGGCGGGGACATACCATCGGGACACAGCCCCTATGTATACAAATACCTAGAACAACTTCTCACGCCCGTCCTTCGTGCCACAGAAGACGTAATCATCTGCAATATGATTCTCCGTCTGATGTGCGAGGCGTGGTTGGATCATATATACAAACACAAAGTACACTTTTCCCACAATGGTGCGTTACAAATCTTAAATGATTTCGCCAGTGTGGGAGAATGGTTAACACAGAACACGGAAATAAACGACCACGTCCGCTTGAAGATGCTAAAAAACGAGGTTCTGCGTCGTTGTGAAGGTGTGGGACGTCTTCTTCTGCGCAATCCAGGAGAGAAAATCAAAATGGCCGACAAGCACAAAGATGCAAATGTCTCCCCGAAAGTAGACGCCAAAGAAATGATGCCTGCTGAGATGTACGTGCCGAATCAAGAGCAATGGCTCGAGTTACGAGCCGGCAAACGTCGCTTCCTCCTACTGCATCCACCCTGCTGTTCATATTAACGCAAATTTCGATTTAAATATATATTATACATAATTTTGATGTAGTCATATAAAGTAATCTTAAAAAATGTATGTACACAATCATTGAAATTCTTAGCTTACGTCAAATATTACGTGTTTGCAAACGTCTCTAACATATCAACTGAAAAAATAGTCATGTATAACAAAGCATCTTTGGTATAACCACCGTCATATTACAACAATGAGGCATGTAATGAAAAATAGATGTGGTCGAAGTTGATTGTCGAAATACACGACCGAATGATAGGGTTGATGATAACGATCAAATGTGGTGAGTGGACACAAGGCTGCCTGCTCGCTGCGCCGCAAATTCAATAAACGCCAACTTAACTAATACTAGTTTGCAATTAAATTAATCGATAATTAATGATATATCACATGTATTACGCTCAAGTAACGTCGCGTTTGGGAGAGTCACGCTACGTTTTGTTCTCAAATTTCTGCTGAAGTGAAGCGACCGTCGAGTTCTTCACGGGAAAGATCTTCCCTTTCGATGCGGAGGAAGTCACGCTATTAGCTCCACCCACCGTTGCCGCAGTCAACTTTCCAGCCGACTTCTTCGTTTGTAGTGGCTTCTTAGCACCATTGAGAACGTCGGGTGGCGCTTTCTGTGTTGCACTCTTTGGTGGCGTAGAACAACTTACCAAATCAGGGCTGTTCGATGTGGTCTTGAGGCCTTTCGGCCCCGAAATGACTGGCTTCGCGGTGGTTGCAGGTTTGTTCAAAGCTACACTCGGTTTCACACTAGTTTGTGGTTTAGCAGCGGCCGCCGCAGAGCCAACCATGCTTTTGGGTCGTGTTGGCGATGCCTTGCGGGTCTTCAGATTCGTGGGTGTGACTTGGCGTGTGACTTGAGTGGTTGGTGGAGTCTTAGCTGCAGGTGTATTTTGCGTTGTGGGTGCCACTGGAGGTCTGGGCGCTTCACGTACCACCATCGATGCGCTACTGATAGGTTTTTTAAAGGATGCCAAAGCCTTCGCCTCTGTGGCAGTGCTCGGGGGCTGCTTTGAAACTATGGGATTATCGTACTTGGGACGATTTACAGCCGACGGATGAATGTAACCACTGGAAGTACTACTCGCGGAATTCTCATACGCGCGACTCATGTTACTGTATTCGCCTTCGGCAGTGCCGACACTTTCCGTATCGTGTGGATCTTGGATATTCTGAGTGTTCTCATAGAGAGGCCCTGCATCCTTAGCATCATCCGGAGGCACCTCTCCGTTTGCTATAGCACGCTCCCGTTCCTTCTTCTTACGAGCTAGCGTCGAGGTTGAATAAATCGAATCAAAGTTACGATTTTGAATCTCAGAAACAATCTCCCCTAACAATCCGAAACTCTCATTACTGGTTGAGTTGCTCGCGTTCTTGGAAGGCGGAGATTGTGGTGATTGCAACGAAGCCGGAGATGCTGGCGATACCGGATTATCTTCAATTACCGCATAGATATTATCACTAGATGGTGATGTACTTTCGCTCTGAGCCAACGGTGCATTTAAGCAATCATCATATTGGTTCTGCGTTTGTGATAGAGCCTTATTCTTAGGAGGCGTGGCTTCCGGAGCGTTTACATTTGGTGCGGGCGGAGGAGGACTTTTTGGTCTAGACCCAACCATACTCACTGGTCTCTTAGATGGATCACGCATTGACCCAAAGCTCTGTAACTTTGGTTTTGTGATCGGTTCGGTGGTTTTCATACTGTGCGATCGGGCCACAGGTTTCTCTGGAGTTGGCCGATCGGCTTGAGGTATTGGTCCAGAAATGTCCACACTACGTAGGTCTTTCTCTATAAATGGTTTGGGTACTTTAGGAGATTTCTTCTCAGGTTTCAGAAAAGATGCAATACGGTTTAGTGCAGTTTTCTTTTCTTTTCCCAAATGAAGCTGTGATGTTGTCACTGGTGCAAACGTAACTTGCGGGGTTGGTACATGGGCGGGTTCCTCTATTTTAACCTCCTTCAAAGCGATGATAGGCGGGGCTGGCGCCACTCTATGTGTGCCTTCTTGCGTTATAGTTGTAGGTACTTTCGGAGCATTGCGTAACGGACTAATCAATTCTTTGGCAGTACAAGTAGAGTTTTGCAGTGTTGGTGATGAGATTATCGGGCGAGGATGTGCACCAGGATTGAGTGGAGGCAGAGCGGGTGGTTCTGCGCTAGTTGTGGCCACGCCCTTAATGGGTGCACTTACCATCGAACCTGGAAGTGCCTCTGGTGATCGTATTGTATTAGTTCGCTTTACTGTAGGAGCAACGGCTGCAATTTTTGGCACTTGCGGAGCTGGTCTAACCACTCCCAGAGGCTTCTCCTCCGGCCGAGATGGCGACTTCTTAATCGGTGTGATCGAGTAGCCTTTAAATTGGCCGAAAAAGTCATCCTGTGTGCTGTTCTCAGCCGACAGCAGGCAGTGATTATCCTCAGCCGCCTTCTTCGGGCTTTCGGGTGAAAACGGTGGACTACGCGTCTTCGGAGGCGATTTTTGCCTATAGAAAAGAGAAGCAAAGAAGCGTTTTTATAAAGCATTTGACTTGATTAATCGGTTAATAATAATAAGCACGATAAGCAAAACAAAAGTCTTCAAAACATAAAAAGCTGTTAGGAGTTTGTTAGGAATAAACTGTCAACCATAGCAAAAAGCAACATGTATCAAAGCAACCGAACACTAAGTGCAACCAAAAACAAAAAATGGATGGGTAGTAATCACAGATAAACATAGAGAAAACATTCAATATGGTATTGTTATTTTCGTGCTTATTATTATCGTCATTCGTTTATCAATATTAGAGAAAATAATAATCGATTAAACGATGAAACATGTTAGATTCTCGTTAAGATTTCTTTAACATTAGGGGGGCATTATCACAATATTTGATTTCCTGTCTTTTTTTCATGCAAACTATATTAACCTATCCTATCCGTAAGTGGCAAACATTCGCAATGTCCGCGCTGTCTTTGGAAGTTATCGCCTAAATTCGGGGTGAATATTCGATTAACAAGAACGTCATCATTAAGTGGCACTTTTGCGAATTATTTTGTTTACGTCATTCAGTCCGCTACTTTCTAAAACTAACTGAAGGCAGATCGCTTGTACTATCGTCATTGTTAAATTTGGCTATGTGCATGCGCACGTTACCGGCCGCTGCTGCCGGCGGCGGTTGCGGCGGTGGTGGGCACGGTGCCTGCCGGTGCGGCACCAGCGCTATACTGGAATTCGTAGTCGAGATCAGCGCCTGCGGGCAGATCTCGAGCTCGCGCAGGTTGCGCGCGCGTGCGGGGTTGTGTGTGTTATTAGGAGAGTGGTCGCGCTTGCCGGATGGCTGCTGCTGTTGCTGCACATGCTGCGAGACGGTCGGCACGCCGGCGCGACGCACCGCCGTCTTACCCACACCGCGTGCGAGCGCACACTTTAACAGAACATGTTTTACGTACGTTGCGGGCGACTTCTTCAGCGCCGGAGCGCCACCCATGTTGTGGCGGATGTAGTAGTAGGCAAAACCGCAAAGCGTCACCAAGGGCACGATACCGAGGAAGAAGATAAACATCGCGTTCACAACAACACGATGACCTGCAACACACATCAGTAATTAGCACTCATAGACGGTAGTCGGCCCGACCATCGCAGAGCGAGATATCGCCGGCCCGCGCTTCGCGGGCCCGTGCATCGCTCATTCCCGGCCACATTTCATTCATGGCTACGCAAAAAAAGAACAATAAGCACTGCAGGCAATGACAGGAACTTACATGTACATAAAAGAAAAGATGATTTGATATAAACATTTAGATGGGAAAATGTTAATATAATAATATACTATGCATATAATTTGAATTAGGCTAAGTTAGATTAGTAAAGGTTTGGGTAGATAAGTAAATATTAAGTAGAATTAAGTTGCTTTGGTTAGGTTAGCTTTAGTTAAGAGTTGGGTTAGGTTAGATTAAATTAATTAATATTAATTAGATTAGTTAAAGTTTGAATAGGTTAGTAAAAGGTCTTAAAAGGGCAGTAAAGGTTAGGTGAGGTTAAGTTAGAATGAGGATATGTTTGTGATGTAAGGCACACTGTGTCGCACAGAGAAGTGAAAAAACTGCATTTGCCAACGTAATTTTGCATTTTATCTCACATATAGATGTACATAAAATATGTTTAAATGTTTGTGTAGTATATATAATTACATAATATACGTCTTACATGACATATTTTATGCCTCGAGGTAGAGTGGTAGAGAATGCAGTGTTTTGTTTTTAGCCAGGACGAAATGATAAGCGAGGGACGGGTTTGCGATGCACGGACCAGCGATGCGCGGGCTGGCGATACCTCGCTCCGCGATCACCGGGCCTAGATCCAGCTAACACTACAAAGCGCCATTTATTGGAAGACTTACGATTTGGATCCTCAGCAGGACCACTATCCGCCGATCCACCAGGACCTGGATATTCGCAGTCTGGCGGAGCAAATCCATTCTCACAGTGACAATGGCCCATACTGTTGCATACGCCATGACCGTTGCAATCATTAGGACAACCACCAATCGACAGTCGCAGAGAATCCACGGCCATACACTTTTGATTGACGCACATCCTCCCCTCGCCACAGATAGCACCATCCGGAGCAAGACCTGGATCGACCTGATTCAAACCAAGATCAACAATCGCTGTCCGGCACGGAATAATCGATCCCTTCAGGTTGATAAAACTATGGGACAAGATGGCGACCGATTCCATGCCAAACTCCAAACGTTCGTTGAGATGTTTGCAATGTAGCATACCACACATGACATTCCTACAAGAACAATATAATAAAAAAAGGAGAAAAAGCCAAAATAGAAAACCTTACTCATCGTTGCATCTAAAATAGGACTGATTAAGCTTGTTATAGCCGCAATTCCCATGACGCGTACCCTTCGTGTTCATCTTGTAGCACTGATCGTCGGAAGACTTGCCCGTATTGCCCCAGAGCAATTTGCATTGATCCGAGCGCGTGCGGCAGAAACCATGATAGCAATAAGCGCGCCCATTGTCGCAGGACTCTGTGTCCATTTTGTAGATATCATCCGGGCAGTACTCGCTCTGGCCGGTGCAATATTCGGGCAGGTCGCATTCGTAGTCCGCCGAGCGGCACATTGTCCCCGCATTTTTCGGCATACATGTCTATAAAACCAACAAATAAACACCATCCGCTCAATGCAATAAAAACGGTACCAGCCAGTTCGGCACTTTTGCCAATTCGGCTCGAAACTGATTCCGCTATCAGTCTGTTCGGCACTAACCAGTTCAGCTCTCAGCCGGTTCGGCACTCAGCCAGTTTGGCATTAACCTAACCTAACTTAACCTAACCTATCCTAAAATAACATAACTTAACCTAAATTACATGTGAACTGGCAAGAGCTGAAATGGCCAGTGCTGAACTGACTGAGGTCAGAATCTGCTGACAGCCGAACTGGCGCGGTGTCGAATCAGCTTTAGTAGCAAATCAACGGTGTCCCAATAAAAATAATGATAAATCTTACAGCAAGATCACAGCATTCGCCCGTCGCACAGCTGGCGTTCGCATACAGCATGCACGCGGTGGCGTTGCAACACGTATTATCGCAATGCTCCGGCAAACCGCAATCGCATTGTTCACCCGGCTCCACGAAGCCATTGCCGCACACGGGACTGTCAAACAGACGCGCTGGCTTGTTTCGCAGACAGTAGTCCATACCATGCTCAAACGCCAACGCTAAATAATCGAGGCTACAGGAAGACCAATGCGTTGGCGGGATCGGCGAGCTACTCGGTGCCATAATGCACTTCTCGTCCGCGCACGAGCACTCGTTGGTATCATGCTCCATGCCGAAATTGTGTCCCATCTCGTGCGCTACTGTCGTTGCTACCAAACCGAGCACGTTTGAATGTTCCGTATTCACACCGCCCGAGTATTCGTAGGTACAAATAGGTCCTTTGAGCGCTTTACCAACGACGCCGTTGTCAAACGTGAATTTACTAAAATTACAATTATCCGTTATTGGGTCATTTTCGGCAGAGGTCCAACTTACGTTAGTAATTGAGCATTATCATTAGGATGTTCCTTAATGAGCGTCTCTCTACGATAATGGAGGAAGTTCGTCAAGGTGGTGTCGCCGTTCGACGAGAACACAATCTCATCAAAGTCCGTCCAGATGACGACGCCCACCAGCGCGATGTAGATGTTGAGCGGCGAATAGATCTGTAAAAGAAACCCACACCATAAAACGAGGCGCAACCCACAGGATGCAGAAAAACTCACCGCATTGATAATGTTTGCAATATCCTTGCAATGGTGCTCCACGACCTTCACATTCTCATCGAGTTCCTTGAATTGCCGATTGTCGACGACGAACACTAGCTCTACGTAGCGCGACTGCTTGTTGGCGTTGTATGGTCCCCGTACTAACGTTTCCGTCGTGCTGCGTTTATACTACATCGAAAAGTAGAGAAAAAACAGCATAAAAAGAATAATCCTATCTATTGTGTCGCCCATATACCCGTAATATCCTATTATCCAACACAGAATGTTCATGATCGTCATGATCATCATTATGAGGACCACCAGCGTATCCACACGTGCGTTTCCCCATCGGGGTGTAATCCGAGTGTTTGTACGCTCGATGCTCGCCGTCGTGGTGCTCCACGTAGTGTATTTCCGTGCCATCGTAGACGACTCCACGTAGAGTGTCATTGCATGTGGAGAGCGCCACCCAGGACTTGGGACGGTCCCGTACGCGGCCATGGTAATGACACAGCTCAACTTCTTCCTGCTTCGGGCGATTCACGGCGTGGCGCCCGTTTTCCTGTGTGCGCACAAAGTACCCTTGTGGGACGAGTGCATCGTTCAGTCGGAGGTCGAGGATGTAGTTCTCGTCGTCGAGGTCATAGTCTACCGTAATATGGTGGACGTGGTCGTTGCTAGTCTGTAAGACAATATTGCTGTTTTATGGCGGTAGAAATATTGAGATGTGTAGATTAAATAGTTGCTGGCGCCATTCAGCTGATGGTGAATATATTCCGAGTCTATTTTAGTATTTGAATGAATCATTGGGAGGTTCCAAGATTCTTGATTTATTTCTGTTTAATGGGTCTAGGTTACTATTAAATTTTATAAACAATTTAAAGTTTAAGAGTTTTAGAGTTCAAGCACACATCGTTTTAAAATCAATAAAAACACATATTCAATAAATATATAATAAACAGTGACATCTCGAGAATAATTGACTACAGATTCCCTAAGATCGCTAGAGATGGAAAACAAAATTCAAAACGTTCCCGTAGAACGCGAGAACCAGTTAATTGTCGGCGAGAATCCGACCTAGTTTAATAAGCACCAACGCTTCCGATAAGAAAAAGAACCCAATAAAATGACTTGATTGTTTAGTATATATATATTCATGCTGTATGGTGTCCACTTAATATAATTTAAAATTAATAAATAAAAAATCTAAAAACCTAAACCAAACATATATTCATTAGATTAATGATAAAATAGCTGTTGAAAGAATATCTGAAAAGCTTATGTGTCGCCATTTAGAATAACCCAATTGAAATCAGGTTCACACCAGATTTTCTAAAGAATCTTTGCAACTCAATATATTAAATTCAAAGGTACGATTTGATTTAGTCTATAAGCTGTCCAGTCTTGTGAAACCAGTTTCATGAATCCTAATTCTGAAATCTAAACTGTTTTCCAGAATTTTGCTTCATTTGGCATAGCTCACACACTTTTCCAAACAACCAGATTACAAATATTATTCAACAAAAACAATAAAAGAAGATTTTGTAAGGACGGCCTGATTAAAAGCCAGCCATTATGAATTTAAGACCAGTTTTCAAAATGTTGATTTCAATTATATACTGCATCTTTCCTATAATTGCGTGAGATTATTCTAAATACACAAATGTGCTTGCTGATGACAATGATTATAGCAGTTATATAAAAGATTAAAAATTATATAACTCAATTCGCCAACTAAGCTTATAATGCAAAATATGACAATCTAGATAAAAAGTCCACCGGATTCCCCACAGACAATAAGAGCGTCCAACAGGAGAATACGAATACGTCGCATCCCGTGTACTACAAACAACCTACGCGATAAGCAGTCAGTCAAAACGGAAGAGCGACGTATTAGACCGGAACAACTACGACAGCGTCCGTCTAATCACAAGCGCACACACAAAGCAAACAAACGTGTCCATTGACTAGCCCATCCCGTGCGTATGCAACTTCCCAAGTGTGTACATTGATGTGTGCAATTGCAGCGTGTAAATAAATAGAACGCGACCGTTGACCTCGCCTCAGCAGCGCATAAACCAGATTTGCCTACGTACACTACCGTCATATCCACTCGCAAAACAAACACACACACTCACTCAAAACATACACACACTCAAAACATACATACGTGTTTATGTGATTTATCCGCACTTACCTCTTCGCGCGTACTCGAAATCTGTCTTTTCTCTCTCCCGTGATAAATCCTAGGCTTGAGCTGGGCGTGCTTGCTGAACTCGGAGGTGGTTGGATGTGTTGCGACTGCAAAGAGAGAGAAAAAAACGCAAATCAGAGACAAGCAATTGAATAACTCTTCCCCGCAAGTCACGGGATACAAAACAACCGCAAAAAGAAAGGCAAAAACACGAAAAACGTCGACAAAAATCAATGTTTAGCGTAATCTACTTCCAAGTTTTCTAGGATTTTCATCGCAGCTGCCAACACCAGATGAGAAAAAACAAGAAAAGTGATTCTCTTACGTAATCTTCCGCAAACAATAACAGTATAAACTTACGAAATCACAATGAGAATAATAATCTCCAGTACCTGAATTAAGTAACATGCACGTGTCGGTCAGTTCATCATTTGTAACATATATATGAGCATTACTTTTCGACAACTTTATTTTAGGACAAAAATTTCCCAAGCATAAATCTTAGAGGCTTTTGAGAACGAATTAATTGCTGATTTTTCGGCCAAAAAAGTCCGTTTTTCTTTCATTTATGTACAAAAAAATTATAAATTTTTGAAAACTTAAAATTGAAACTGAAGTCGCGCTTAACGTGCGCGTTTAGAAACGCGCGAGAAGAAGTCAGAGCGGTAAATGCGCATTTGCAGGTTAACAATCTTGATATCATGCGTACAGAGTATAATTAGGAAAATGTAAAGTTGGCGCAAAATTAAAAAAAAAAATTTTTTTAAACATGTAAAATGAGATTATTGTACAAATTTCAGTGATGTCCCAATCAATTGGTTAAATTTATTAAACACCATGAATAATTTTCCAACAAATGTATTAATATACACATTAAAAATCTTGAAAATCTTATGGAATTTTTTAAACATATACGATAACATAAACATACAAGTAAGATTAAAATTGACCAAAATTTGCAATTATGTAACAACCGGCAAAACCAGAAAAAAAAAACAAGAACACTTCAGCAAAAAACTTAATGTACAGTCACAATAAAAACAATAATATTATGAAACAAGCTAAAATCATGTCATGGTCAGTCATTTAGCTCCCTGTAAAATAAAAAAAATGGACAAGATCGTAATTTAGACATGTATTCAGAGCATCATTAGACCAATCTGAAGGTAGCGCAACTTTAAGTTTTGGTTTCCTATTTAAATATAAATGGGTAAAATTTGGCGAATTCTCTACTTGCTGATCCTATTCCAAATTTGTTTATATTCAAAGGAAATTGAATTAACTAATTAAACTAGCCAATAAGAAATATTTAACCCCGTCTGATAATTACCAAAAATGTTCGAAGGTAATACTAGATTTGAAACTTGTACAAATTTTACTCTCATTTGAGGCAAATGTTTTGTTATGCTATGTTCACAGTAGTTGACGCAGAGAGTATATGAAAAATAAAAACGCGAAATCAGCAAGATTGCATGTGGGTGTTACTATCGTACGATTTCAACAAACTGCACTTTGCAGGCATGTCAGACTAAGTACTCCAAGTACCACTTTTCACTCGCCGAGACGCGTTAAAAATAACCACAATCATTGGCAAAATTATTTAATAATAGCTTAACAAGAACGCCTCTCGCAAACATCGCAGTAATTGAGGACGCGCGGGAAGCAAAGAAATTCAATTTCGTACAAAATTGTCGGGGGTATCGTGGCTGCGCGGCAAACGCGATAAATGTATGAAATTGGCAAGCGGTTGTTGGTCGGGTAGCACAACCCAACCAATGGCTGGCGACGCGCCAAATTCAATTCGCTCTGGGATTTACCACGTCTTCGTCGCCATCCTGTTTCCTCCTGTTTGACTTCGCTTGTACACACGCATGCGACGAGATATGCATTCTAGGCCGGGATGAGAAAGTGCATCGCCGCATCATTGTAAGGCCACTGCTGCTGCAGTCTGTGAACGGGGAGAGCACAGGCGCAAAAATGCGCCAAGGGTAAATTTAGACGCATTGCCCGTCGTTTGCTGTAAAACCCAACGTTGTTAAAGCCACCGTAATGAGGTCTGTGTAGATACAGACAAATATTGGATATAGAAACGTGCAAGCGCAGTACCCCGTCGTTGACGTTAGAAACGACAAGACATGCTCTTATCGCGACCTAATTTGTTCGCCCCGATACGAATGTGTTTGCCAGAACACATAGGTACTACCTTTGTGGTTATCGCTGGGATGAGTGACTGACTGATACAAGGTTTGGTATGCGTGGATGAAATGTGGGTGTGTGTGTGTGTGTGTTTGGATAATTTATAGGCGTAACTTGTGCAATCAGAGAGATTACAGAGACATTCAATTAGGTCTAGACAGGTTATGATTAAACGTCTTGGAAATTAGGTCAATCAAATATAATAAAGTTCTTTCTATTTGAAATTTAATGAGTGCAAAATATTTCGAAATAAATGAAAAATGTTTGGATAATGGGTTTGTAGAATGATATAATTTGGTTTAGGTTAAACCCAGAAAAAAACAAGTGAGCTTAGGTTATGTGGAGGTTAGTTATTTAATTTCATTAGATTTGAGGTTAAGCTTTAGTTAAGGTTTAAATAATAGTAAGCTACCATTGTGTTCTTCAAACATATGATCTCTAACTATATCTATTCAATTTAGGTGAATTGCTGTCTAAGATATATTAGATCGACTTATATTTAGTAAATTTAAGGTTAAAGTTATTATAAGTTGACATAATAAGAGGACGTATAAGATACATTGGGTTAGGTTAGGTTGAGTTATTATAGGTTACACAAATACTGATCAGATTGTGAAATAACAGGTTACGAATAGATTAGGTAGGTGAAATTAAAACAGTGTGATTATATTAAATCAACAATGAATTAATTTAAAGTAAATACGAATTTCTAAGGCATCAGATGGACAGAGTCGATTTGTCTCCCAAAAAGACCAATTTTGTTTGAAACGAAAAAGATTGTGTCCGAGTTGTCTCCATTCCAAATTTAAGAGTACGGTCAAGTTGTCTTTCAAACTGACCAATATCATGAAAAAAAAACCACGCAGCAATTAATAATTTCATTAGATTTGCATTGTTAATGTGAAACCTAACCTGTTTTAACCTAATCAAAAATAACTTAACCTCACCAAACCTAACTTAACCGAACCAAAAATAAACTAACCTAAGCTAGCATTTAAACAAACCGTTTAATGTTTTGCTTTGAAACAAGTATTTAATCCTGTTATGCAGAAATGTACTTCTAAAAATTCCCGGATTCAACGACTTAAAGCCAACAAAATCTGAAATTCCAAAGCGATACCAAAGTACCATTCTGAAATCTTTTTCTAAAGGCCACAAATTTTTGGCCGAAGGCCATTTTAAATTCTAAAAGACAACTCAACTACTAAATGTTACCTATCTTTAACGGAAGACAACACGACCTCTTTAAATTAGATATAACCTAATTAAAAAAAGTACCCTATTTGGCTCACAAGTTAAGTTAACCAAATACGTTTACATCAATAAAACAGCAATACCAAAAATAGACACTTTTGTTAATTGGTACTAAATATATAAGTATATGACATTAAAGATAATTAAAGAAAAGATAATAAAAACAACACGGTGATAAAAATATTTGAAGCTACGTTTTATATTATTCATATTTGTCGGGGGAAAAAATGAAAACAATGGTTAAAAAACACCAATATTACACTTGAATCATAGTCTTGATTCAGAAAGAAAGTTAATTTAATATATTTAATATGTTTAAATATTATTGTTATGAATCGTTAAATAAAGTTTTATTTTTAATCAATTGCACTTGGCTGTGTTAATTTAGATTAGGTAATTTTGAATCCAATATCAGACTTCAACAAGCATAAAATTAATAAGAATTAATAGTATGCAATCAAAGCATAATTTATAATCACTATTACTTCTTTTTCAAGTTAAAATTAAGATTGAGCTAAATTAAATTAAAATTTAGTAATTAAAAGCAAACAAACCCTAATTAAACCAATTCCGAACGTAATATATTTTACCAAAAACGAAAAACATTTAAATATATATTTTATTAATAATTTAAAAAAATCAATAAATTTACAAAATGCATAAATATACGGCTGTTGTTATTGACACATACATGCTTTATATATTTCCATATAAATATAAATACATCAAAGTTTTTATTAAAATAAAATAAATAAAAACTAGAAATATGCAACTGATGTCACATCCAGAAAAATTGTATTATATACAATTCCATTTTGTGACATTTTATTTCTATGCATACATACCCTTTTCCCATAACACATGTCACCTCCATCTGTATTTCACTGCATTTTACGTGAAAATCAAGACTGCACGCCAGTGCCACTATGTTTAGATTCCGACTTTCCGAAGATAAGCCACATAACTCCACCAGCAACGCGAGAAAAATTCAATGTTGGCTTTGAATAAATTGCCCCAGCGCAAAATGCACACAGCAAAAAAAAAAGAAACGAGCGTAATTTCATAGTTCCCTGACTATATTCAGCCATTCAGCCATATCCCAAGCAGGTTTTTATTTTCCGTGTAATTTACACTTCCTTCTTGTACGACTCGCAGCGGCTCCTATGCTCTCAAAGCGGAATACACACGCCTGAAGATGCAATAGAAGATAATTTAATATTCCACGCATGCTCCGAGTCGGTCGTGAACGCGTACGCCAGAGAGTACTCGCTAACGCCGTACCGCACAAGTGTGAAAACGTATAAAAATATCAAGTAGCTCATCGTAGAAACCCATTCGTTGTGGCGCGTTGCTCATTTCCGGTTCCCGACAACTGCAACTCCTTCAAAACTTCAAACCGTAAAGCGTCATGTTCCGTATCATACGCAGGCGCACATGTTGGCCTCAAACTGTGTAACTGGTACACATTTCGCGCTGCAACTACTAGGATAACGCATCAATAGCTAATTGAAGCCCGATAGTTTACTGCGCTAATTGGTAATTAACCCTAATGCATTTCAAGTTTTAAAGTTGTTACTCTTCCAAAGTTGCTCCAAACTTCCGTTCGGACGCAAAAAAAAACTTAGGAATATCATTTGTGAAATGAAAACTTTCTTACAAACTCCATCCATCAACAATTAATATTCAAGATTTCATATTCCAGCTATTTCATACTAGGTTCTTAAAAATGTTATAGCAAATTATATTAAAATGCATTTAAAATCTGTTGAATGACAGCATTTAACAGTTTAATTCAGATAAACCATTACTTAAAAAATCATACGTAATAATAAACCCAAGTGCCCATTTCAAACCCAAAAAAACTTAATTTAATTCATCAAATTTTAAACTTGACACAAACTTCCTTTCAGATTTATGCACAAGAAAACTTACAAATCCAATGCTGAAGGCTATAGAATACCACTAATAGAATACCACTTGTGAAATGACACCACTTCCTTCCTTTTTACGAAAGCATCACGCAATGATGAGTAAATAATTTGCAACACCTGCCGCTTATTGGTGGCTATCACAAAAAAAACGCCAAAGTGCTCATTAAAACACTGCGGCGATTCGTCGAAGCGCCAATTATTGTTTACTACATACAAAATGCATGAATGTGATTCATTTGCGCTAGCAGCAATACTGCAACCACTTGAGTCACTTTAAAATGCATAAATTATTTTCAATACGCACGCGCTGCAAACTCGCGGAATTGATCCATCATTCACGCAAGTCATGCCTGTGATTAAAAGTTATGTACTCAATCAGTATGGCAATCGATTTGGTTTGCTGAAGTGGATCAAAGTCATTAAAGCGTAGCAATTATTTATAAGTTTTAATAAACTAAAAACGATTGTATATGTTGTTGTATTCTTTTGTGACCAGACTCTCTTAAAGTCGCTATATTACCAAAAAAGTGCGGTGAAAGCGCTTACAAATCTCTGTAAATATATATAGACCGTATATAAAATGAATCACCAAAAATGTATGTAAGAATATACATTAAAAACAGTTGCACAATTTAAACAAATGTTTGTTGTATTTGTAATGTGTTTGGAAAATTGGTTTGTATGATGCAAATGTTTAGAAAATTGTAATAAAATGATAAACTCTTATTAGTTAAAGAAAATAAGAGGAAAAAAAAAGATTGAATCAAATTGCCACATATTGACATATACAGATAAAGACCAGCAGTCAAATAATATACTGTTGGTTGCATATATCACAAATTTGACGCACATCTTGAGTTACATTTTGTAAAAACCAGAAGTCTAATTAAGCAACATTTCTTTTATATATAATATTTTTTAGACTATGTGTTTAATAATATATTCTATGGTAAATTAAATTGAAAAAAATTGCATTTGAAAGTCAAACGCAATGAAGTATGGTTGGATGCATACCTATCTTACAAAGTTGCACCATCAAATGTACCAAATAATATTTCGCTTCCAGTTAATTTTGTTGATTATTATTTTGTTTTCAATTTGTGACTTTAACATTACAATTCTCCTAATTCATACATTATTGAAGAAAGGATGCAAATCGTATAAATGTACGTACCAAATAATAGTTTGCGAGTTGTATGTGATTTACTTCTAGACAAATATCAGAATTGTCTAATACCATATATCAGCACAGTGCACAAATTTATTGAATTATTCACCAATATATTAACGCCAACAATACACCGTTTAACTTCTAAGTTTACCTGTGTTCTCTCTTGCAAACCATTTTTGTTCAGCATTTTTCATGTAAAACAATCATCAACTACATAAGTTAACAAAGATTGCCCTATATGTGGAAACTAAATTTGTAAAATTAAATCATATCACAAGAAAAGTATAAGATAAATTAATAGTTAACAACTAAAATTTTTAAACTAAGCAAAAATAAAAAAAACCTTGAGAAACCAAACACAATGCCCTAGAAATACCACTAAACCATATAATTAATTACACCGTAAAACAACCTCACCAAAGTCTGTTACACTCCAGCCATATACAAATCCAGGGTATTATTAAAACTGTTATCGCACTGGAAAATCGTTTGCAGTCGCGTTGGTACTGCAGAACATGCGTGTGTGTGACTAACGCAAATACTCCCTTCAACCCATTGCACACACCCCGTACGTGGGGGTGGGCTGGGGACCATCACTAATATTGATTTTCCTTTCCCCCCAGCAAACAGGGAACATGTTTGACCCGGAAATACATTTCTATCGCTAAGAAAAACAACTTTTTCCGCTCGGAAGTCAACTAAAGTGTTCCAAAGCAAAAGTGAAAACTTTGCTTTGCAGAAAGAACTAAAAGCTATACATGAGACTTTATTAACCCATTAAATGTTCACTATAATGTTCGTCACATGAAAAATGTTAAAAATGCAACAACAAAAAATCAAAGAAAAACCGCAGTTAATAAATTTTGTTAGAAACAGTGTCACTCGCATAAATGTTAGATTGTTAAAAACCACTTGAAATTAATTTCGACCAGCACTTGGTTACTAGTTTGCATTGCATTAACGCAACGCACGTTTTCATGCTACGCTGGAAGAATTATGAATTTAATTCTATCACCGCGCGTAGGAACATGAAGGAAACTGGTCGGATTCTAATTATACTTCAAATTTGTTTTTCTCCTTTTTGGTTTATTTTATTCAGATTTTTGTATGTTTTTCAGGTCTAAAAGTGTAAGAAAAAAATAAATTTGAATATGATTGCAGTACATCGTATAAAAATAAATTGGTTTAATAAAACACGCCAAACCACTTTTGTTCATTCTAACATAAATTTGATTTAATCGTAAAAAAATGTATTCTTCTAGATTTTACTGAACCTGTAATCGTTGCGTCTTAGGAATAATGGAGTATATTTGAGGTTAGAGTAATTTAGTTCAGGTTAGATTATGTTGGTTCATGTTGGATTAGTTCAAGGTTAGATTAAAGTAAGTTAGTTAACGTTGGGTTAGATATTCTGTATAAGTGACATTTTATCCCAACTGGAATAATAAATGTACGTAGACTTTTTAAGAATTTCACAATTTTCCAGAGTGTCCTTGTCCTAAGACTAATATATATGGTATGACATGACATCAAATATTTGAAGAGCAATAATTCTAGAACTTTTTTACAAAAAAAAGTTCTCTAACGTTTATGATAAAAACAGAAACAGTTTCGAGCTGAAACTATCTATATAAAAAAATAGTGTTTGTAACAACATTTATAACTCAGGAACGACTGTAGGAAACTAGTATTAAAACATTCACTTTGCTAAGTCGGTACAAACAAGTTTTGAAAATCTTGCAAACATTTATAAATGGTCCAAATCTTTGAGGACCCAGAATCTAAGAGAAAAGAAAGACACCTTACGAGTAGAATATGAGCCATGTATGTTTACGATTTTCAGGAAAACTGGGTTACAAACTTAGCCCACATCAATTTTTGAATATTTTTTTACAATTCTTGGAGCATCAATCAAACGACTTTGTAACGTCGTAAACAATTATGTAAAATTCTCTTTAATTTTAAATTATAACTAACCAAAACCACATCACACATCTTCCGAAATATGCTATGCTCTATCAATAACTATTCCAATCTTGATGCAATGGAGCAAATTTCACAATAATATACGCTATGCGATATTTTCCAGCATGGCTTTAACATGGCTGATGCTACTTTGTACTCGGCTTATTTTTTTCTTGTAATTTATTTATAGTGCTGCGACTTGAGCGCCGGTTTGTAAGTCGTCCCAAGTCGGGCCATAAAAGAAGCGAGTTGAAAAGTCGAGAACAGAGGCTTAACCTCCGCCGGCCATTCGCTACTGGTTTCTTTTTGCTGCAATAGGGCAAGCATTTTATCGCCATATTGAGATGCTGTTTATAAGCTCACCCGGGAGCAGCTATGAGAAAACTTCGATAAACACAGCAGAAGCAGCTTTTTTAGGTAATCTCTGTTTATTTGCTATCATTGGAGTTTTCATTCTGCACCGAGAGAGGAAATAAACGATGAAAAGTGGCGCGCAATATTTTGTGATTAATTAACAGCCACGCGCAAGTTGGGTGGGAATTAATTAAGCGGATGGAAGCGACGGTAAAAAACTATTTTTAACGGGTTTGCCTGTTTTTGCAGCAAACGTGAGTAATTTTCGTGCGAAAACTCATCCCGCGAATAGTCATCACGTGTTTAATGATTGCAAATTCGTATTTATTGCAACAAACATATATTGGCACTTATATTTGTAATAATTATTAGAACTTCCTTTTTTGGTCGAATTTATGTGCATTATTTGTCCGTGCGCACGTCAACAGTTTATTCAATTAGCGGCGCTGGTGGTAAATTAGTTTCATCAACCAAGGCGTAAAGGGCTGTTCGTATGCTTTTGAATTAATTATGCGATTAGTAATCGACTCTCGATGGCGTTTACTGCATTGTGTCATGATTCATATATTTAATCGCGTCTTTTACATACACATGGTGTAATATTGGCAATTTAAAGTGTAGATGCGTAATATTCATTATGTTTGCGGTCGAATAAAAGTAGTCAAAATTAGCACAAATTTCAAGGACATTCATTTGTTTAACATGGTTTTGTTGAGCAGCGTGATATAATTTTATAATAGCGATACGACACGCCTTTAAAGAAATAAATGGTAATTATCTGCCTGAGTTGCTTAATAGTTTCGCTCTAAAAGTAAAAGTTTTGATTTTAGCGTAACGTTAAATTGGATGTTTTATTAGGATCTAGCAGACTCTGCAAATTTTGTACCACAAAATCAATAAGTTTTGGCATTAACTTTTTAATTATTTAAATTAAGTATTTTTATTAGGATAATTTACGTGCTAACAATCAAGTTCAATTTTACAGTTGAGTCTATATCATAATGTACGGAAGAATGTAAGAAAACTTAATCTCTCTCATGAAACCATTATTTCTTTAATTCTTTCTATGTTTTAATAGTTATTATGTAATTTGTGACATAAACAAATCCAATAAATAAATAAAAATTATAATAAGTCCAGCCGTTCTTGAGTCATAAATGTTGTAACTAATACTTTCTTATAAACATATTTTTAAGTTTAAACAATAAAATATGATTAAAAATTAAAATTAAATATGAAAACGTGTTTTTCTTTTTCAGCGGTTTCTACTAGTTTCTAACTTGGAGTATGCAACCAGTCATACTCTCAATGCTTGGTTTCATTAGTTTTATGTTCCAATTATTTTATTCTTGCAATAATTTTTTTAGTTTATAGAATTTAGAAATAACATTTATAAATATAATTGTTTTGAATTTGTCACATATTAAATCACTTTGAAGTTATATAACAGTTATCATAAAAAAATAAAAATATGATATTAAAAACTAAACAAATGTTGAACCCCTTGCTACATTTTTAATATTTAAAAAAAGGAAACCATTGTTTAAATACTGATTTATCACATCAAATTAGTTTAAGCATGATTAAAAATAAACATACGATGCACAGATAACGAAAATTGCACAAGTTTGTCAACAAACAACGTCGCCATACACAATTTAATTACTTTCTCAAACTATGCTGTTGTAAAACAAGTTTATCTTATCTCCAACATAGAAAACATTTAAAAAAACATGTTTCTCCTAAAATTCTAATATTTATTATATCTTAGTCATTAGTCATAAGTCAACCAAATAATTTTCAGTTCAATATATTATTAAACCTCTCATAGAAAATCTGCTAACAAAAAGTAAATTATCAATAAACAAAATAGATGACATAAACTACAACATCCCAAACAAGTGTTATTGGCCTATACAAAATTAAGCAATAAAAACTTAAACACATCAGCCAAGTATGACGTTAATTATCAAGAGCACTTGCACTTGCGGTTAAGTGAAATGCGATAATAAACTATTGTATGATAATGAATGGAAAAAAATTATACCACACACAGTAATGACGCGAACAAGTTTAACCCAAAGCAAATATATATAATAATCACAAAACCATAGAGAAAAAAAACCCTGTGACTTTTCAACATCCATTGTTCCGCACTTCCTTTCCCATTACTGAGACCACAATCCCGATACGAGACAATGCAAAAAGTGAATACACCCAAGTTTCAAGTGCAAGTGCAATGTACGCGGCGCGGCGCCGACGTACTACAGAGAATTTCCAGCGTATTTCCATACCAATCAGATTTGATAGGTATGTTTTTATCGGAGCTTTTGTGGTTGCAACGAGTTTCCAGGAACGAAGAAAAAGAACGAAACATGGTATTGATTATGGTTTATTAAATGTAGATACAGTGTAATCACGGTGTCAAAACCCTCGACTTCAACGTGACCCTGGTCGAGTGTAAACGCTGTTGTTGATTGATATGATTTGCTGTAGTTGACAAAGCGTAAAAACATCGCATGAATGCACATTGGGTGCAGCACTCCCCAAAGTCAGACAGGCAGATTTGCACCTAGACCCTTGAAATTATCGTCCAAAATAGAATAAAAAATTTTGAATTGCGTTAATTATAGATCCTTTTTTAAGCATGTTTACGTCTCAATGCTCAAGGTTGTGAACACAATAAAATGAACTAAAGCAATATATGCTTTAAATGGATGAAATTCGTAATGTTCTTTATTCATGCAGATTAGTCTAACTTAACACTGCCGCCGCAAAGGAAACTATAATGCCAATTCTCTTCTGTTTATCTTTAATTTTATAAAAATTATAGATATACTACCTGACCCGGCAAACTTCGTCTCGCCCCAAATCACAAATAAATATAGCGCTAGAATCGAAAAATGAAAATCCAAAACAAATGTAATTCTCCCTGTGACGAAATTTGGCATTTAAAGCTTTTTTTGCAGATAAATGCTAAATTTCACAAAAAGCAATTTCCACTAGAAATGTTTCATTTTTCTCTTCAAAAAGCCATTCCTGATCGATATCACAAAATTCCATTCGAAAAAGCCATTTTTATATTCTCCTAATTTTCCTATTTTTTTGGAAAAAATTCAAATGTTGTCAATGACCTTCCTTTAGTCAAGACTAATGTGTGTTCCAAATTTTGTTGAAATTGTTCAAGCAGTGTAGATTTGTATAAGGAACAAACCTATACACATGTTAAAGCAATTATGTATTAGATTGGTAAGAAATAAAAAAAAATCAATATTAAAAAAATAGACTCAACTTATGGATTTCTTTATTTTAAATCAAAACCTTCAGACCTTCCAAAAATGGATTATAGTTTCTAAACCTTGATACCGATGTGAAAATATTTCATTTGTTTTTCTGAAACTACATTTAAACACGAACAAATTAATACTCAACTTTTTTCGATATCAATTTTTATAACTGTTTTATCATTACATAAAAAAATTTTGCTAATTTTTTACTGAACATTTTAAAATACAATTATTCAAAACCAGTTTGGAACAACAGGAATTGGTGTGCATATGCCCCATTTATTAAAGTGGGTAACTAACCACTTTAATAAATCAATTCATTTATAATTCAATTACAATAAAATTGATTTTTACTATCCAACGAAAGATTTGTCTTTGCCCCAGATAGAATAATATCTATTAAATCACTTATATAATGAGAAAAGTTAATTCCATCAGACATGCCTCCACACATTCCTGGATATT
The DNA here is from genome assembly GCA_027574885.2 of Drusilla canaliculata. NCBI lineage: Eukaryota > Metazoa > Arthropoda > Insecta > Coleoptera > Staphylinidae > Drusilla > Drusilla canaliculata. The sequence continues at coordinate 23,544 of JAODGA020062656.1, forward strand.
GAAAATATTATCCCTATTTTCTTAGTAAATACTGATATTACTGTGATATTAAACTTAATTAATGTTTAATGTGCAGCTCAATAAAAAACGAAATTTAAATATATTAGACGGTAACCCAAGATATATTGATCCTGCGGCGGTATGAAGTTCACCAGGTTGGCTGGTTCAAAATGTTCTTTGTTCATGCAAAGTCATACTTGCTTATTTAATACTTTCAGTTTAACTCTAACCTAATATTGGCTCGTTTAGTATAATTAAACAATTTACTATCTTATCTATTTTCGTATCGAAGTATTTCACTGTGTTAAAACCAGTTATATGCTTAATATTACAAATTTTAAAATAAACCAGCTTAAGTTAATCTATAATAGCACGAGTGTACATTAATAACATTAACTTAATTAACCCCTAAAGAGAAATATACCAAAATTATCCACAATTAACGCCCTTGCAAGATAATTGCTCACCATAAAAACGAAGATGTTCACAAAAAAAAGTTTAATTGTGCTGATTATAGACCTTTTTAAAGTATATTTACGTCTCAATACTAGGGATGGCAGCAAAAGTGAATATATCGATATAATATCGATATTATATCAATATATATCGATATAATATCGATATTATATCAATATATATCGATATACAGTGTACAAAGTTAAAAAAAATACCAAACTTTTAGCAAAGCAAAGGAAACTAAACAAAAGCATAATTTAATATATCGATATATTTTTCTATATATCGATATATCAAAAACAACGTATCGATATATAAATATCGATATATTTTAGAAATATATCGATATATCCGGTATATCGTTATATCGTTGCCATCCCTAATACCAAAGTCAGTGAACACAATGGGCATAAAAACCTCAACCAAACCAATACACGCCACAATTGACTGAAATTCGCCAAGTTGTTCGCTGTTTAAATACCGTAACGTCCGGTTATCCCTTGTTTTTGTTTCGACCCTACTAGTATACAGTAAAAATACCTCGGTGCGTATTTAAATCGTTATTTTAGCCACAGCTTTGTTCCGTCTGCAACTCTGTTTTATTTCTTTCCTTATGTTAGTTTCCTTTTTCATTTTATTTACTTTGGAGAGTCTCGACTCGAGAGTAAAAAAAGGAAACAGAATGAGACCCCCTGTTGTCGCGTGGTCACGCGCCATTGCCGCCGCGCTTGTTTTCACCTTTTTTGTTCTTTAGTACGCCTTCCACCCTCGACGATTAACCGTAGCCTCTTGAATCAGCGTCTCAGCCAGCAAACGTGGGGTAAAGCAAACAAACAGGCATGCGAGTCAAATAGGGACGAAAGTTCGAAATACTCTCCACGGCGACGTGACTGGGCTGGGCCAGGAGCATATGTCTCGGAACAAACATTTTGGACGCAGGTCGTCGGCGCGCCGCGAGTTTTACGAGCGGAGCACACGCCTTTATAAACGACGCGTGGCCCTGTAATGAACGCACGGAGAAATATGGCAGACGGCGGCAAACGACGACGACTGCAGCCTGCAACTTTGTTGCGCGCAGGCACTCCTAGAAAACTGGGAAAGGAATATATAGTAGGGGGCTGTTGTTGGCGAGCTGGTGTGCAGAGGATGAAAATGAGAAGACTGAACGCCAGGTGAACGTTCACATTTTACTACAAAACAGTAGTAATACTACTTCCAACGTAGTACTATACCTTCCAAGTAGTTCTTAACCTAACTCAAGAGAACACCATTATTAAACAAAATAAAATTTGCATTTCAGCTTAAACCGAAATATTCTTACACAGTTATCTTAACATTACATAATCAGGACTAACCTAATTTAAATTCGTACTAATGCTTATGCGCAATTAATCCTAATCTAACTTATAAATATTTAATCCATCACAAAATATCTCATATAAACCTAAACAAAACTTATCTACCTATACCGACATCAATTTGTGAAAAATGTTCACCCTTTACCCACAATCTTTAGAATGCAAACGGGCATTAAAAAAGAAACAACGCTTCGACACTTTCATCTTTTTTCGCCAAACCTGCGACTTTCTCGCATCGTCCGTGAAAAGCGAGCAAAACTCGCCGAAACCAGCGCACAAACTTCTCGTTAACAAACTCCGCGCCGGAGAACACAGAAAAACACTACGGACTCCTACGGAGCCACTGGCTCTTCGGAATCGCAGCGCTTTCGCGCGTCTTCGGAGGCGCAAAACGAAGCACTAAAGTCTACTTTGTTTCTACTTGGCCGAGACAGTTTTTCTCGTTTTCCTACAAAAACTTGCAAGTCGCAAAGTTACAAAAAAGAATGACAAAATAACCCATAAAACAGAATAAAATATTCGCTGTAAAAAAGTCTGCAAATTGTCCAATTATACGACTACGTATCTGCATTTGGATTACAAATCTTAAATAAAATGAATAAGGAGAAGTTGGTTTAAATTCTGTATTTCACGGAATTCGTCAAGGCGTATTAAAGCCAAGTCGGTGGAAAAAATAACATTCGCTAATTATAACCGAGGCGTATATTTACCTAGCAGAGATGTTTATAGTCATGTATTAATAACGACATCTGCTTAGTGTTTGCATCAATAAAATGCAGGTTCTGCAATATCCACTCTATTTTCGAATAGATATGGATAGTAGGAAATTACAACATTTCCTTTCTATGTAAAGCCAAAAATTATTTAAAAAAATAACTCTCAAAGTAACAAGCATAAATGCAACTTTCGAATTAGTTTGATCTACTGAGAAGTTAGCACACACAAAAGATGTTTACACTCCATTGTGTTACATAATTATCGCATTTAAAGTAATTGAAGTGTCTTAGAACGTAAATGACGCATGAAATTCTGTGAAGTTGGAAGTCGAATGAATGTAGTTTTAGTTACAAATTGGTCGAACATGTTTTGAATGAATTTTAATTAAGTTCTGATGAACTTGATGCTTCACAAACTATCTATTACATTTTAATTGGAACTGAGGTACACCTGAAATTCGAACCGTTGCTGGCAGAAAAAAATGTTCTATCTTTTACAAGCTTGTAATAAAAGTAAACATGAATGAAACTTTTAAAATCAGATGTCGGATAAATGAATCAATAAATTTAAGCTGTTCTAGACTTTTATTAGTTTCTAAGCTGGGAAATATCAAGAAAAAGTAAAAAGTATTCAATTACTTTCAATTGTTAATCCTTTCAGCCACTTTCTCTAACCCGTAATGACAAAAATAAGGTTCTAAATAAAAGCAACATAAATGAAATGAAAATCAAGCTTAATTGATCAATCTACATCACGCTAATTTAATCCGCAGCTGATTTTATGAGTAATTTAAATAAATATATTTAACCTACACTAAAACTAATTTACCCTATACCAAATTAGTACAATTTCATTAGACTAATGTTCTTCTTTGCCAAGGTAAACAGTTGGCTGTTTCTACTCGACGTTGTCCTTCTATCTCTTTTCGGATCATCCTGGTGATCTTTCCGATGGAATTGTAATTATATCACGTGCTATTTTAACTGATATTGTGTCTACCGTTCTGTCGATGTGGTGGTTTGATTCGTGTTTACCCTATCGATTCCATTAGACAAATTGAAAGTTGACAAATTATAATTCCAATTAATACCAACAGAGAGAGCCATAGCCATAATGGATTACTTTACTTTTCCTTCATTTAATGATTAAAACATATTTACTAAGGATGGTTGCACACCTTTCTTTCGTAGTTCACCATTATTGCATTGAATATAATTGAAATGATTTACAGCGCAAATGACGCATAAAATTCGAAGAAGCTAGACAGAAGAGGAAAAAATGCGTATGGTTTCAACATGCTTTAAATCGAGTATAATTGAGTTCCAATATTATTTTAGCTTTGAAATAATAACAAATCGTAAAATAACAAATTCTAGGTTAATGGACATAAAATGGGAACAAAGATAATAAAAAATAAATATATACACTTTTAGACTATTTCACCTCATGACGGAAAGAATGGCTTTATTTCGTCCAGAAACAATAGGGGCATTCACTCTTCGTGTTATTGGTGTTATATCGAGAAAAAGTGACAGAAGTGTGTTATTCAGCGTCGAGCTGTGTTATAAGTTTAAGAAGTCGAAGTCTATATGTCAAATGTCAGATGAAACGTCTAGGTTATGTTTGATTATATTTAAAGTTGTAGAAAAGAAAACAAGAAAAGTTAGATGAAAAAAAGATGATTCAAAAAATGCAAAGTGACTTTTAGAGGTAATATTAAATTCCATAAAAGTCGAATTAGTGAAATATATATTACCCCTCCCCCTCTGTTTTTTTTTCGAATAACACAGTAAACACACAAGAAACTCGACGGGGCGTTCATGCAGAAGGTGTGTTATTCAAATAACATTTAACAAATAGCACGAAGAGTGAATACCCTTAGTATATTTTAATAAACGTAATAACAGTAAAATCAACCTAAAATAAGCTAGCCTAATATAACAGCAACTGATAAAACTCGACTTAGCCTAGATTAATACTACTTTTGAATAACTGTAATCTGTATATATAAAAGAAAATCATGTTAGTTACACCGCTCATAACTCAGAAATGGCTGGATTATTAAATAATTATTTTTTGTTGGAAAAAAGACAAACGTTTAGAAGTAATTATATTATGACAAATATTAATTTGCACTTACTTTTCTTCCATAAAGTACGGTACATACTTCCTCCTCCAAAGCCTTAATATAACCAAGGTAACACAACTTAGCCTAATTAAATGCAAATGCAAAAAAAGTGTAATCATTTTATGCCTAATAAAGTTAAAAAATTTTATTAAAAAAAGTTAATTTACTTAAACCATTTCTATTTAGGCTTATCTAACTTAACAATCTAACCACATATTCACCAATTTAATCCACAGGTAGTCCAAATGCGTAAACTGTCAGTTCGTCTTCAATCGAAAGTATCATTTTCTCTCTCATATAGATTTAATTAATTGTTCAAAATTTGTCATTAATTGACCACTAAATGGTTATTTACTATTCGTTAAATTGCCAATTGCAGCTTAACTGCAGTCAAACAAAAAAGAGAATATCATATTCTGGTGGAATGTAAACGGGTAATAAGATCAATATGTAGCAATGTCCTACATGAAAGTTCTCGTTAGGTTAAGCTTACTTACCTTGAGCCACCTTCATAAACCTTCATAAAACTAACCTAATCTAATTTAGATAAAGGCGAATTTGCTCTCTAAGACTCCCAACCTGATCAACATAAATAAATACAGCCTGCCTACGAGACACCAAAAGGCCTTTGTTTCCTCGAGAAAAAATAAGGTGTAACCTATTATTTTATTCTAACCTAACATAAAGTAACCAAACCTTCTTCAAAAACTATTCTTCGTCTATCTAAGCTAACCTAAGAAATGTTGCATACATTCGATTTGAAGCAATAAAACACTAATAAAATCAAGACCAAAAACGAGTAATAAACCCCTCAAACTTCCGCTCAAAAACATCTTATCCACATGCACAGTCACGAAATAGCTGTAAACAATTTCGGGGCTAACACTTCCCAGAACACAAATGTATTACAATTTTAATGACGCATGAAATCATATGAACCGCAGCAAAAAAGCAGGCGGCTGCAGACTACTAAGCGATTACAGCCTCACCCGAACGCTTACCAACGCCATTCGTCACGGATATTATTCATCTATCTTGTCCACTCATATCTCGTTAATAACTCCAACGTGGTTAATTTTAATTACGTTTCTCACTCCACATATTGTTGCGCCGTTTTGCGCGCAGAAGAACAAACGTTTCCAAAGCGCGCTTTCAAGCTGTTTTCTCCTCGACCAACTACCGTCCGAGCGATGTCATGACCTGATGCACGTATGACTCACTTCTCCACAAGCATTGCCATCGCAGCGAAGCGTAAAACATGGCAAAACAAAGCCATTGCACCGTTGTACGATTACCACACGTGGCTGAGCATGCCTGATAGTCTCGTCAAAGCCAGCGCAAATGGTTCGATTTGAAACCGTTCGCAGACGCTGGAAAATCGCACCACAACAACACCAAAGAGTTTAATCTGCCAATTAGCCCAATTATGGTGCACATACGATGGTTGTTTAGATGAGTTATTAAAGTGAAAATTGCAGCTGTTAACGCATCGCTGGCGATATGGGCGAATTGATTTATGCGCCATTAATCAGATTTCTACATTGCGAAATGTCTATGATTTCGATCGCAATTATATCGTGCAACGCTTAACTGCGCTTACTGCTAAATTTATAGTTTACAATTTGTTGTATTCCGCACAATTTTGCAACACTTGACTGGACAGACAAAAAAAGAATAATAGTACAATGTAGTAACCATTGTTCACAAGAAATCAGTATGTAAATCTGAACAATTCGCAAGTTAACTAAATCCAATTTAAGGTAACCCCAACTAAAACTCAAGTGACCCACTTCATATATGGCACAATTAACTTATTTTATCAATAATTACACATACTCCTACTAAACTTCAAGTTCATTAAACTAAACATAAACTGATCTGAACTAACTAAACTCGTTCAGAATCAAATTAATCTAACATAAGAAACCGTAATTAAACTTAAATTTTGGTCTAATTTTACTCCAACAAATTGATTTACTACTAAAATTATGATTCATACTGTACCGCTTAATTTTGTTGCCAGCACAGCGATTGGAGGGAAAATAGTACTTTACGGAACAAGCCAGGTACAGATTTTTTACTTGTTGGGTTGCACACAACGTTTTTTCGCAAAACTTATCAAAAAGATCATTTCACAGATATTGTAGAATGTAAAATATCAAAGTTAGTGTAGTTGTAGTAGGCTGCTCAATGTTGTTTCTAAATTTGCCTTGCTTTGGATGTTAAACTAAGTTAAACTAAGTAGACGTTATTGTATTGTTTAACAATTAGTGGTGCCTCACTTTAAGGCAAGGTATTAGAAAACAGCTCATTCAGCACAATGCAGTAGCAGTTATCCCCAATAAATCAAAAGATTACACCTACTTTTATTTAATCTAGCCCCTTATAAAACCAACCTAGTCCAACTAAGCAAAATCATCTGGGTCTGACTGTACTTTGTAATCCAATAAAATTCAGACGTATTGCAAAAAATATAAACATCTGTGCCACCCTCTAATATCTTCCCATGGACCCTAGACCCTACTATAATATTCTGAATAAATTTTGCGTCATGTGAGCAATGTTGCAGACCTTCGAAGGTCGTTTTGCAAAGTGCACGGCTCAGAAGGTCGTGCATTCTGCTTCTCGACGTCTCATCTAGTGAGCAAATTGCCGATGTTGCCACCAGCAATTCGGCGTTAACCGCACTTTATACTTGTGCGCGTACACTACGCCTTTGTAGGCAACTTGAATATTACACTGTAACAACGTGTTGTGCGAGTCGTGACTGAAACAGCCAAGACGAGTCGTGAGGCAACTTGGTACTAGATAATTCTTATTGATATAGAATGCTTGAACTTGCAGTCTAAAAGTCGAGTGTGGAATTTGCTCAATAAGTGCGTAAATTCCACAAAGTGAACTTGAAAGAATCACTGTTAGGCGATTACCGTACAAGAATTGCCAGTAAATATGTTTAAAATTACACAATTATGAAAGTTAAGCGTTTTGCTTTTGGGAACGGATTTCTTAAGAATAACGGATACTAAATTATAGTTTATATCATTTCTTTTTCTTCTTTCCAGTGACTGGCATCAAAATTAAACAACACATGACAAATAAGTTTAATTTCAAAATACTAATAATAGATGGCACCCAACAGTTCTTGTAGAATTTTAGGCGTTACATCAGATCTATTAGAAGTAAATAAAACTTCACGTTTTAATAAATGACATCCGGACAAAACAGATAAATTTACCAAAAACTAGAAGTAGTGTCGCCAGTGTTACTTTTGGTCTCATGAAGCATGTACTTCATATTTTTGTGTTGATTTCTCTTCTGAAATAACTGTCTGCATTAAAATTATTGGCTTCTAAGGCATAATCATACAATTATAATTCATATTTGTTAGGTTTTCTCTTTCTTACAGAATATCTTTAAATCAAATATTAAGGTAATATGAAATATGAACATACTTCACTTTGTCGGGGTACATTCTCCGCTTTTCATAAAGTGCATGTAGTTCTAAGGAAGTCTAGTGGCAGTAGCTTGTTTCTGTACGCCATATCTCTACAAAATCACGTATCTTCCTTAGCATATCCGTTTTACTAAAGTTTCTCCATATACAGATAACTTTCAATAAAAAATATATCTAAATTAAAAATTCAATTACTTTTCAAAACAATAAAACCCACATAAAATATCAAAACGTAATGAAAACCAAATATACGGCCCTCCCTCAACGAAAGCGTGCTAGCTGCTCAGCGTGCATCGTGAAGAATCACGGCTAAAAATAATCGACAGCTGCCACCTCAACACCGGGCCACTCTCAAGCCAAACACAAACACGGACTAGGAATAAATCATATTATTGCACAGCTTGCAAGGCGTTCCTTCCTCCTCTGTCCAACCCACACTAAACAAGAACTGGAAAAAAATTGCACTGCCAACACTGGGTGCATCAATCACCAAGCAAGAATCCATCCAACATGCAAACTGCCAAACTCACGCGTGAAGCCAACGTTTGAAATTCTAAATTTTAAACATTGCGCCTAACGCCACGCCGCTGGCAATGTTATCCGAGTCGACCCAAGACGTCATCCCTTTTTTTGCCCTCTTACAGCCTGCGTGAGCCCTTTTTCTAGGCAACACATCTGCGCCGCTGAATATACCTCTCATCTCGCAGCACATCGCACTTAAGAAGGAAAGCCAGACTGGCCCAAGTGCTATGCATTCCAAGCCTGCTGCTATTGGATGAAAGGCAATGTTAAGTAACATGGATAACGATACGCAGGCCGGAAACGTTTTTTTCCTGTCACACTGACACTCAACGAGCACGCATTTAAATACATTTGAATGCGTTATTGCGCGCATTGTGTCGCGGCGCGTTGTAATCGGACGAAGCTGATTACAGTTACGGCACCGAATTACAAAGCTACGTGCGCCTATGTGTGTTGTACAGTTAGGGAGTCTTTGTATGTCGCCGACAAATTTGATACATGCCACATACGACAACAGCACAGGCGCTGGCATGATGATTCCGCTTTGAATTATCGCAATTATCGCCAGCGGCGGTGATCGCAAATTCGATTCAAAGTCAATTGGTGCCATGACATATTCGCGAATTTACGCAATCGACAAACAGCGAAACAATGGAATCGCATCACTCAAGATCACAGCCCATTATGGCGTGTGACATGGGCATCGGAAACAAAAGAATGTCTGGGAGGAACACAGCGCACGCGGTTGCTACAAGTGCACACAAACAAACTATTACATAAATGCGTAATCTTGTGTCAACATGGGATTAACAGGTTTAGCGCACCTGGTAAATGTTTGTCCAATATAAATGTAGTGTACATATCTAATGCAATACTGTTTAATTTATATTGACTATCTGGGATTAAAATAAATATGATTTTATCAACATAAAATTTGTAAGGATGTCTACTGCCAGAGGAAAAAAGAACATATTTTTATAGATTTCCTTTCTTCGATTGTTTTTTAAGTAACAGAATTGACTATAATGGATTAGAATTTGTGGTATAATTTCCTTCTGTAATTCATATTATATATCTTGTATTTAACTAAACCGACAAAAAAATGTATGATGCGTGAATTCTTCGACGAGTACTATAATTACCTCTAAATGATATAAATGAACGTACAAATAAATATCAATTAAATTTTATTATAATTCCGGTAAATTATTAATTAATACGTTTGATTCAAATCACGTATAGTAACTTACATTTTATATTAATAAAATTTAAAAAATAAGAATCCTACGAAAACTGGTAAATGTATTTCTGAACCAGATATATTAGGATTGATTAAAATTCTTTATAATCAGTAGTATTATATTATCCAATTTCAAGTTGTTTAAGGGGGTATTCTGGTCTAGAGGCATGAATTTTATGCATTTTTTAAAGTGTTATAAATAAATAACTATTCATTTTATAATAGCAACTTTTTAACTACATGTTTCTTAATATTTGAAG
>JAODGA020062696.1:0-15031 GCA_027574885.2 Drusilla canaliculata
CGTGGCAAATATAGTAATTATCTGCATTAGTGTGAAAGCAGCGTTGTGATTGGTAGAATTTTTACGAATTTATCTGTGAAGAAGACCGGCGAGTCGGCCCGCAGTTTTAGAAGATGCTCTGTGTGAAGTGATCTTTTGGAAGAGTTAAGCAAAAGAAAGTTGTACACAATTCAAGCAGTGAACATTTATTTTTTCGTCGTTGGTGGTTACTCAGCTTGTAACTTTAAACACACGTTGTTTGCGCAAATCTTTATCGAGCTTGTTGCGTAAATTACTATTGTCATTTCTATAAAGTAATGCCAATGTTTTCTAAAACAGGAATGTTTTGAACAATTTCATATTCTTTGGATTTGTCAAAAAAATTGTTTGAATTGGTAAAACTTCTGAATCAGATTTGGAATGAATACAAAAATAAAATACAAAAATTATAGTAAATTTTATTTTTCTACAACATTAAAAAATGTTCATATCAAAAGTGTATATTGAATCATAAGAATCTACATTTTGTACTGAATTTCATTTCGCACCGGTTGCTAGGCAAGTTGTTAGACAACAAGTACGATATGAATATTTCGTGTTCGGTTTGCTCTTTTTGATGACAAAAACCAAGATGTCTTAAACAATATAACGTCAAACAACAAATGTCATCAGTTTGTTACAGTTTGTGCATTACAAATAATTTCATAGTTATTTCCAAGGAATCATATAATAAATGCATATTTATTTTTATAATTGTTGTCGTAGAAAAAGTATAGTATGCAACTCACACAAAATAACAATTTTGCACTCGTTTGAATTGCAACCCTCGCCTTCGGACCGTGTCGCAAACTTTTAAACACATGCAAAATGTGCATCATTTTGTACTCGTTGCATAATATACTATTTTGTATCTATTTACTTTTATTATTAATAATACTCCAGATATAAAATATATTGATTAGTAGGTAAACAAATACTTGCAGTGCATAGTAGGCCTAGCACGGAGGAGCCAATCGATATCATAACGCAACGAGTGGCGATATGAATACGTAACGTAATAGTTGAACTTGATGATGAAAATTTCCGTGCAGGTAAAGTGGCACGTTATAACAACTTTTACATGTGACCGTGAGAAAACTTTTCATATAAGCCACAAATAAGATTTTTTTAGGAAGAATATTTAGTATATCAAAATGTTGAATGACAGGCAGAAAGAAAGTTAGTATTATTGTATATTTAATTTGATAAAAACTAAATAACTGAACTATTGATGGGACTTGCTTAATTTAAACATAATTCGTTCATTAAATTACGATTTTGTTTGTTTTGTTAACACAGGATTTGTCTAGCTAATGTTTACTTAGTTTTATTGTTAACTAATTAGAAATCCAATCAAGTTATTCAAATTCCAATCATTATATAATTTAACAAAAACGAAATGATTAAACTTTATAATATTCACCACTATATTCTACAAGTGCGAGCTTAAGTATAAAAGCTTTCTTCATCTAATCCAAATTAAACCTTGAATGTTATTAGTTATTAGCAGTATTGAAATGACTATTTTCTTTTATTGTGAGTCAAAGTGTAATATGCAATTATCCTGATATTTTTAAATTTGATTAAATTCACAGCAAATTAATATCTAACTGTAATCGTTGCGTAATTTATTTAACAGATAATGCCGCGTTTTCAGTTCAGCTTGATGCAAGTGGCGTTGTGTAAAACCGATAAAAATCACAGCAACCAGGAAACGTTCGTGGCAGGCCCCGCTTCGATCACACAAAACATGTCAATCAAATCATGGCAGCCATTACGGCATTCGCAGTCCTCATCATCATCGCTCTCACCGCATTCACGCGAATATAACGAGCGCACTTCACTGCGCTCCCATTCACGCATAAACTGCCACCCGATTTAATAATGCCCAGTTTACGCAAAAAGCGCGTACTTACCGCAAGTGCACTCGAATTATCACGAATGCGCGCGCGCTGAGCGACGATAAAAACTAGTTCAAAGATGCCGAAATTAGGGGCAAAAAGAAAGACGCGCAAAGAAATCAAGGATCTTCAGATAACAATGCGATAAGCATATCATTTTATTGAGAGTGTGTATGTGTGTGTGTATGTATTGTGTGTATCTGAAGAATTGTGGTGGCAAGCTGCGGTCCGAATTCCGCACTGACGTTTCGATAATAAATGAATCTCGCCTGCTTGACGGCGGCTCCCCCCGTGACGTCACGGCTAATGTGAAAATTGCGGCAATTTCGGCTTCCAACCGCATCTGCGCGCATGCACCACCACGCCAGCAGCGGCGCGGCGGCGGCCGAGATGCAATGTTTATTATTTTATGAATAATCCATAATTCGGCCGGAACGGAGCGTCGCGCGACGCGGCCATTGTTAGCTGGTAACATTATAATGACCGCACTACCGGCCAGCCGAGAGCACACACACACACACACATACTCACGAGCTATAAAAACGCGATCTATTCGGACGTTAATAAATCCCGAGATTTTCAACAATCAACGATTTTTGTACGGTCGTTGTTTGTGCGACAGCGCCGCAGATTTTTATGTATAGAAAGCTTTCCTTTATGTTTTTTTCGGCCATTACGCTATTGTTCAATAGTTAGGTGTGGAATTTCAAAGGTGTTTTCTCTTCATTAAACTACAGATATAATGTGGCTATATTACTTTTTAAGGATTTGGTATCAATTTTTCTACAATACTAGCCGGTCTTTAGCGATGATAGGTCTTACAGATACGAGAATTGTTTCACATTTTTAAATATTTTAATATCTTTCTCTTATTGAACACAAACCCAACAAAAAATGAATAATAAAAATCGGCTTAGCCAATTTTGAGCTATAAACATTGTTACAAACACCATTTTTTATATATAGAAAGATATGTAATATGAAACATATCTTTTCTTTTATATTGTCTTCCTCAGACACAACTAATATTGTTACATTTTTAAGTATTTTAGTATTCTTTACCTACGACAACATAATAAAATGTTCATATCAAGAGTGTAAATTAAATCATAAGAAGCAGACGCTACATTTTGTACTGAATTTCATTTCGCACCGACTGCTATGCAAGCTGCTAGGCAACGAGTGCGATATGAAATATTTCGTGTTTGGTCTGCTGTTTTTGATAACAAAAACTAAGGTGGCTTAAACGATATAATGTCAAACAACAAATGTCCTCAGTTTGTTACAGTTTATGCATTACAAATAATTTAGTAGATATTTCCAAGAAATCAGATAATATATGCATATTTATTTTTATAATTGTCGTTGTCTCAGAAAAATTATAATATGCAACTCACACAAAATAGCAATTTTGCACTCGTTTGAATTGCAACCCTTGCCTTAGGCTCGTGACGCAAACTGTCAAACACGTGCAAAATGTGCATCATTTTGTGCTCGTTGCATAATATACTATGTATTATCAAATACAAACTTAACAAGAAAAGAATAATCAAAATTGGCTTAGCCGTTCTTGACTTTACTTTCTTTCTTTTATATACACATAGATTTTCATTGACATACAAACAATATATTCTAATTATGTTTCGAGAAATATCAGAGTACAAAAAATCTAACCTAACCATACATAACTTATTTTGGCTTAAATTGACTTAACTCATTCCTTAATACAATTTTTTTAATAATTTAAGTATATTTAGAATTAATTTGTGTTCTTGTGGTGAATTTCCTGCAATGCAATTTGTATGGAAATTTACTTATTCCAAATCTTTCGGACAAGTTTAGCCAAAAGAACTCTGTACAACTGTACAACTCTGCCAGTAAAGATTTGCACTTTGCTCTGTGATTTAAAAAACACCTCGCTAGTGCAAATCCTTTCCTGACTCGTTTTGTAAAATACTTGTATATTTATATTGGTGGTATCAAGGTTATTTTTCCGATTGTTTTATGTTTATGAAACTTGAAAGTAATATTATTTTGTAGACTTTCCCTATCATATTTGTATGAAATCACATATTAATAAAGTTAAAGCTTGTTTTACCTTTCAATTAAATTCACATTGAAATGCAAGCGACCTCATAAAGTTATCCAAACATGAAACTAAGGTAATTAAATTACAATGGCCGAATAAATTATTGCTGAAAGTGCATGTAGTGCGTAACTGGTATGTTCAATAAAATTGTTATAACTTGATCAGGTTTAGAGATAACGTAACGCATTATACATAGTTATAAAATATTAGCATGTGAATTATGTTATTTTATTACAATGAACATGTTTGACGTTAACAAAATATGTTAATTTTAGTTTTATTTTATTAAAATATTCGTGTTCAGTTTGCCTAAAACTTATAAAACAAAATAATCAAATTATATTCAAATATAATATAAGGATGTTTGTATCAACGACAGCTAACAAATAGTGATTGGTTAACAACATTATATATAAAATTTTATCATGTTTAATTTACTTTTGTAATGTTCAATGTTTATATATCATTCAATTTCCACGACATATTTTGAATTGTTGAATGCAATAGCGTCTATTTCTGTTAACGATTGTCGATAAACCTTCAAAGCAAAGCAGAATCAAAGTTTTTTTTAACTAGTGAGGATAAGAATTGCAGCGTTGTTGTTGGTTAAAGTCAGCATGATTCTCGACATTTTTTTTTCGAATTTGTATTGCATTTTTATTGAAATGAATTTTATGCGTTCACACCAAATTTTTGTTGTGTACGTAAGTAGCTAGTAGGAGTTTTGACGCTCTCGTTCAAATGCAACTAAACAACTCGCTACAAACAACGCAAGTTCAGTTTAAACGCTCTCTTATAGAAAAAAAAAACCAAATGAGTGGATATGCAACTATAACCTTAAAACGTCAAACGACGGTTTACAGTTATAACAAATTGTCATGATTTATGATGAAATGTTATAATTTGTTAAGTCTATGTAAGGTAAATTATAATTACTAATCAAGGTAAACTTTTGCAACAACTTAAGCTAAATATAAAAAAGCAAAATTAATAGTTCATTAACAGGACAATTACATATATATCGTCGTATTATTCAAATGTTCATCAAATTGTGAATTAAAAGACTAATTAAATTATGTTTGTTACAGGTGGGTGCACATTCCGTAGCCGTTGACATTTCCCTCTGCAATGATTACCATATTCCGCACATTTTTCATACTTATCGCCCGGTGAGTTTAAGACGGAAACAATCTCAGCGCGCCTTGGTGCGCGTCTTATTGAAAACTCGCCACTCTCGCCATTTTTCCATTCATCGCCGCAAAACGCAAGCAGACGTCCGCGCACAAAACGCAGCGGCGTTTGCGTTGCCTCCTCGCGGCCACCTCCGTCTCCGGCTGTCTCTTCGCCTCTTGAGAATTCGCCTCCATCCGCGTCCTATTTGCGCGCGCCCGTCTCGCGTCCATCCGCTCGGCGCGCCCGAACCGGGAGAGCCGCAGGGCCGCGTTAGAGTAATTACCGCATCCACGGTACGTTTATAATATGTGCTTATAAAAGATAGATAGCGGTGCGCGATAAAATCGAATCGCAGTCGGCCGGCGAGCGAATCGCGTCGTCGGCGTCGTCGTCGAGCGCGCACTGCGTACTTTTGTTCGCTGGTGTTTTGCGGCGATTGTGTGTGCGCGAGTTGCGCGTGCAGCAGCAGGGCGCGCAGGAAAGAAGAGAGCGAGAGACCGCCGCAGCCGGGCGTGTAGGTTTGCATCTGCAACACTGCCCCCGGTGTCGCACACTCCCTTTTTTCCCTCCGAGAGACGCGCTCGCATTCCGCATTGTAATTGTACACTTATCATTAACGCACACCGCGCCAAATGCGCTAAACGCCATCGGTTTCGCCAACTTTGCATTTTATTCTTGACCTTTTGCTGCCATCATGCATTTTATATTCCTTATTATTTTATTGGTTCTTTCGCATCAATTTTCTATCATCAATATTACCGTTTTATTAAGGTGTACAACTTCTTGCATTTTAAAGAGGCGTTGAAATAATTTCTTTATTATTTTAATTATTTTAACCTTAAAATGACTTGTTCTGAATATATTGCTGAAAATAAAATATAATCAATCAATATACGAGTATACTTAGACGTTTATTTAGATTTACAGGTGGCCGCTAGAAACTTTTAACCCAACTAGTTGAAACAACAGCCGATGCAGTTAACATTTGTGTTAACCTAACCTAACCTCAACTTAACCTCAACCTAACCTCAACCTAACCTCAACCTAACCTCAACCTAACCTCAACCTAACAGCAACCTAACATCAACCTAACCTCAACCTAACATCAACCTAACATTAACCTAACATCAACCTAACCTCAACCTAACCACAACCTAACTTCTACCTAACCTCTACCTAACCTCTATCTAATCTCAACCTAACCTCAACCTAACCTTACCCTAACCTCAACCTAACTTGAATGTAATCTCCACCTAAACTCAACCTAACCTTAACCTAACCTTAACCTAACCTTAAGCTAACCTCAACCTAACCTTTACTTAATATATCTTCAACTTAACCTTAATCTAATTTCTATAAAACAAATAAATATTTAGACAACTAAACATGATTTACCGATTAAACATATTAATGAAGTTTATAAATACTTATAAATTAAGTGCACAAATAATAAAATATTACTCTAATTTACAATAAATTGTAATTACAATATCTATTAAATATTTACATTACTCTATCTATCTTAACATAATATATGTTAAAAGTTTAACTTTCAAAGTAAACGTATATACCAACAATAAAAATTGTTCAGAAAATGGCACATAAACTTTCCATGCTCAAAATAGCTTCATTTACGAGCTGAATTTACGACTGCATTTTAGCAGTTTATTGCGGTGTGAACTATACCTTCTCAGCCTTTATAATTTGTATTATTAACATCTTACTGACCTCGTGCGAATTGTGTACAATTAAGTTGAAATCTGCTTACAATTAGATCCACATTAATCGGCTGACATTTCTTCGCTTCCTTTCGAATGATATGAGCAAGCCACACACTGCGTTGCAACACATGCTGATGAACACGTCGCAGGAGACCCACATTGATATTTATTATGTTAATGGAATTTAATCGCGTTTATATATATTTAATACGCATTTTTATTGCATCGTTTGCTGTCGATGCTTACGACATTTACATATTTTCGGTACACACTGTCTCGCTTCTGCGCATTGCAGCGGTCGTTGACAAAAGTTGTTGAAAGCGATGACTTTGTGAGTTTTGACGAATTTATGCGTCTTAGATGGCATTAGATTAACCTGCCCGCTGCGTCTCAGTGCGGTGAATGAAACGGGAGATGTTTTATGGTTTTATGACTAATTATTGAACGGAAAAAATCGGTTTTATGGCTGGGATTTTTAAGCAATGATTAGTTTAGTGTTTGTGGATTTTATGCGGTTATTGACTGCCGCGGTAGCCAACGAATTAGTTTATTTATTGCTGAATTATAGTCAGAGTTGTTCGTGTGCGCGTTTGCTTCGCAATTTATTGTTTAGCCTGTGGTAATTATATAACAATATGCAATACATTAAACATGTATCATCTGATCGATCTAAATAACTATAGGCAACCAATATTTCATGTTAGATTTGTTTTTTAACTTAAACAGGATAAATATATACATAACAAATAGTTAATTATGTAAAACAGAAACGTATTTGCTTTAGATATTAATGAAACACGTCTATAGTTTATGTTATATAAAGCTTTAACTGTACAACAATGGCTACGATTTAAATTTAAGCATAACATTATTAAATAACTCTACGAACAATGAAAGTCTTAGTTTTTGCGCCTAGTTGTTGAGCTTAGTTATCGAGTTCGACATTATATTGCAATCGAGATTGTTTTGGGTCTATCTGTAATGTTTCCACAGCGGTGGGCCGGCGAGACCAACGCATAAAACACGCGGTTTGCCAAAGCAAAACATTGCGCGCCGCTCTACGGCTTTGCGAGCTTTGGCGAAAGCTCTGCGAGCGCAAACGCAATCTGTATTGCTAAATTGGCACCGGCGCAATAATAACTACAACAAGGAGTACCACAAAGCGGACGGTGTAATTAAATCTCCTCTTCTGCATGCCGGCTTCTTCTTCTGCTCGGGCATGCTGTGTTCTCGAGGCGCACACACAAAACGCCGAAGCATGTCGGTACGTGGGCGTCGGTTTCACAAAACGCCGCCCCGTGTTTGCGCCACTCGATACGCGCAAACACGCGATTTTTCACTCGCTTCGATTGCCTGCACCTTGGCAACCGTTCTCGATGTACACACAAAAAAAATGCAGCATGCGCTGCTATTATAATGTGCGCTACAAAAATATCGCCTATAGTATAGCGCTTATTATGTTTAACGATTTTGTAACCCCTTTGTTTCGTGCGAAATCTTGCACTTGCACTTCATTTGCAAGTTTCAGGCATGGGACACGAACGAATGTGTCTGGCCGACCGTAATATGCACGCATAATAAATTTTATTAGCGCTATAAACAGATTTATAGGCAAAACAAAACGATTGTGTGTCCGACGCGGTGTCGGCGCGCGCATACTTTGATTGTCTCGAGTAATCGACGTTTAAAACCGATTGCAAATGCGCTGCAGTGCATGTTTGGTGCTTGTCGCCGACGTAGACACAATCAGAATAAGAAAATTTCTCATTTGCTATTTTCCATAAAAACTATTGCGTTTTATATGACTTATTATTTATTTTTATATTAGAAAGACGATATATCGTTTCACCGAGACTAGTATAAGTACTTTGAGTTAATATACATTCTCATCTTTACAATTCATAAAGAAAAACTCGTCGCAAATTTTTAAATACTAATAAAAGGATAAATAGTTTTTAAAGTTGACTGACCTGAATTCACCTCATCTATCGCATCTTAACTCAACTTAATATGGTCCTAATTTATATCCAGGTCCAATTTAAATTGAAGTTTTACTTACACATATAAACTGCAAGAGTGTGTGAGGATTTGAAATAATCCAGATATCTCGAAAACCAACCTGTAACCTTGTTTTGAAGCTTTCAGAATATGTTTTCATATAGTTAAAACATATCTTCTAAAAATTTGAATTTTTACATAGAAATAGTTTCCGAGATATTAACATTGAAAATTGACTAAAGAAACTTGTTGACAATAAGTTGGTAGATTTTGACCGGAAAATATTCCTAGGTTGTTTTCATATATACCCCGTTGATTGCTCATTAGTCTGCTAATTAGCAATCAACGGAGTATATAACAATAACGGAAACACGGAATAATGAAAACGTAATAAAGACATGTTATTATTAGTACATGTTGTTATTAGTACGTTATTTACTTAGACATTTATTATTTAAATTACGTTTGCTAATGTAAATATTTTGATCATGTGAACAACATTTTGAATTGTTTCACATTATCGAGCAACTGTTGTACATGAAAAAGCAAGGTTCTTGTATCTTCACAAGCCTTTGGATTATGAGGATTTGAATGTCTATAATCTGAATATCACCGCTTCTGATAATGGTAACCCAAGATTATCAACAACAATCATTGAAACTATCAACGTTTTAGATGCAAATGATCCCCGAATACTGCAATCGTTCGTCAGATTCGTGAAGAAATTAGGGTACCCACACTGATTGTGACAGTCACTGCAGAGGATCTAGAATCCGGCAAAAGTTACCTATGCAATTTCCGAACAAGAACCTCAAACAGATCAAATTCATTTTGCAATTAATCCAAAGACACGTATTATTCACACGTTACTCCCGATTGATAGAGAACAAATGGGTACTTTCTGTTTAACAGTGATAGCAACAGACGAAGTAGTTCCGGTTAGTAGACGTTTGTCTGCCGAAAAATTAGTGACTGTTATTGTAGAAGATGTCAATGATAATGCTCCTGTTTTTGTATCAATGAATGCAGCTGTTCTTCCAAAAAGCACCAGCTTTGATCATCATTACACTGAGAGTAATTTGGTAATGAACATATTTGCAAGAGATTTAGACTCTTCTACGAATGGTTATGTAACATATGAGTTGATAAGTGGTAACAGTGATCTCTTCAAGCTGCATCGCAGTTCTGGTGCTTTGACGCTAAAGCGACCGTTGATTAACTCCGAAGCTAGATATGTTATTTGTATGGGCCACAGACGAAGCCGTGCAATCTGAGCCTAAGTCCACTTTTCCAGAAAAAAATATCTACGAGCCTCTACTGGTTGTTAAGTTTTTGTAAGCAATATTATTGTAAATTGCTGAGTATAATCTTTTTTAACCAATCAAACCTAGCATAAATTAAGTCTAGATATAGTTATGGATAATTTCAAGTAGACTATAATCAACGCTGCTTTAAGCAAAATGTCTTGTGTATAATTGATAAATACATTTAATTACTCGTTCAATAAAACGCAAAGAAATAATTAAATGGCAGCAGTACGAAACTGGATCTAAAGTAACAAGCAAAAGAACACACAACGCATACGTACAAATTGCAATCCTGTCATCAGTGCAACCACAAGTCCATTCAAACATCTCACTTAGCGCCGCCGACTGGCGCACGCATAAAACGAATGTATTCGCCGCAAAATCTACATTCCACAAATTAGCTCGACAAATTTGCGCGCGCAAGCGCACGCCGCGCCGCACTCATACACAAACACGTTTATTCAGCAATTACGACGCCACGGGCGTATGATTACGCTTAATCCCTCCCCGCCCCGATTGCAATAAAACGATGTCGTTCCGCTGGCATGCGATATGATTATTAAATATAAAACGAGCGCTTTTAATGTAATCATAACGATAATGATGACGACGCCGACGACTCGGTGCAACAAAGATGGCGCGGCGCAGGTTAAGCTGCGTGCGCATGCGCACAGCGCGCGCGTACATGCCTGAGCTTGACGAGGATGCGCCGAGCGCACTGAGCCCGACTTGCGCCTGTTTAGTGTTCATTTAATTACCGCGAACGCTTACCGGGCGTGTAATTATTTAACGTTTAGATAAATTGATGTGATTGCCACTGCCTACGCAAATGTACAACATTGTGCGAAAAATGTTATTGACGCTCCTTTTTTTCTCTTAGAGAGTTTCTTTTTGTGGTTAATTAAATTAAACCGCTTTTAATTAGATCCCTACAAGGTGGAGGAGTTTATTTGAACGCGCATGCAGGCAAGCGCGGTGCTAGACGACGGTGATCTGTATTTTACGGCCGGCCGGCGATAAATCAAATCTCGGCGTTTAACGGCGCGCGCGCAAGAAGTTTAATAGCGATGGCAATTTGAAAATTTTAATGCGGCATATTTGCTCAAGTTTCTGCGGCCGTGGACGCGTTTGCGGCGCATCTTGTTTATTTATGCATGCCGCGGAATTGTTACGAGTACGACTGCGGCGCGATTTTTACACCTTTCGCAGACGCTGTGGCGCAGAGACAACTCGAGGGATGCACAGCCGCAAGTAAATCTCGTTTGCGCTCGCGCGCGCACTTCAATAAACATAAATCATAACGGCGATTACGAGACCCTTCCAATTTGGTTTTGCCACACGAGTGCTGCATGTCGTTTCGCCCGGCTCAAAAATGTAATTGCTTTCATTAAGCGCGCTCGTAATAATATCTAATGGTTTGCTAAATGTCAATTATATGCTTCTGCTGTAATTAGTGTGTGAGATATGAAGTAGTTTTAGTTTCGGTTGTATTTTCCGGTGTAAATACTTAAGTGCTTGTAAAATTATTTAATTTGGTTTATATTATTTTGTATTTCTACTTTTAGTATTGCTTTCTGACTTATATAGATAAATAAATGAACATCAAGCTTAGATTAGTTTAGCTAAGATTAGGTTGAAACAACTCTGATTATATTATATTGGGCTAGATTAGGTTATATATTTTGACAGGTTATACTAGATTCTATTAAAATCAAAATTAAAATTGGGTTTGGTTAGGTTAGGTTAGGTTAAGTTAGGTTAGGTTAGGTTAGGTTAGGTTAGGCTAGGTTAGGTTAGGTTATTTTAGGTTAGGTTAAGTTAGGTTATTTTAGGTTAGGTTAGGTTAGGTTAGTAATAGGATTA
Organism: Drusilla canaliculata; assembly: GCA_027574885.2. Classification (NCBI taxonomy): domain Eukaryota; kingdom Metazoa; phylum Arthropoda; class Insecta; order Coleoptera; family Staphylinidae; genus Drusilla; species Drusilla canaliculata. Next base: position 12,071 of record JAODGA020062696.1, read on the forward strand.
CGCATTAATAATAATTAATTTCAAGATTATGGTTTGTTTGTAACAACTTTTATTAGTTTAATTTTTGTCAAATTATTATTGGTTACGTTAGATATCTTATTGTTAGTTAGAGTATCTTCATAGGAACATAACGTTCAATTGTTACGTTATGAATTCATAACATCACTTGTTACGTTTTGATATTGTTCGTTTCTTCCGTTTTTTATTATTATGATGAAATTTATTATTATGATGTCATCATACAATGAAAATATATTTTTTGATACGTTTTCTTTGCGTACATGCTACTTTCATTACATTTGTGTGACTCCTTTTTTTTGTGCGATAAACTTCACTTAATAAGCTCATTATGTAATATATTGTAAACTAGATTTGAAAAACTAAAAATATTGGCAAATAATTTAATCAAAATCAAACATGACTCTATTAAATTTTAATTTTCTAGCATGATTCATGCTTGCATGCTGCAACTCAATTTCCCAACAACTTTACGTCTGGCACGGCCAAACCCATATCACACACAACCTAAATCACGCCACAACAACATAATTTCAGGTTTACAATAAACGCGATTTTTGCACCTCGTCATATATAGCCAGCGCAATAACCGGCCGCGTTGAAAGACAACTGCCGAAGAAGCGAAAAAACGCCCGCCAGCGCCACGCCATGTCGAGCAGAATGGATATCAAAGCCCGAAAACGCCCACACGCACGCGCACAAATACACACATGTGCATACGCCACGCCAGCCAACTTTCACTTTATCGCAGCGTTAAAGTGGCTGAACTCAAACGTTGCATGCGCGAATTTAACAGCGCAGCGAGCTGAAAAGAAAAACGCAACTACCGCATAACTAACCGCTTACACGCCAGCAACAAATGCGGCGACATGCGGCGGCGCATAATAGCATAATGACAAACAAAAGCCGGCTGCTGAGCATCGTATCTAAGTCGGTTATCAGCGGCAATTCTCATTAATTAGTGTTATTAATGCGCCTTGATTTAGCACTCTCACTACGCAACCGAATGCCATACGAATGCGAAAATATGCGATGGCTGTTTCGGTTTCTATTACGCTTGTTTTGGACTTGTTTCTCACGATTCTCACGATGAATTCTGCATATTTTATCTATTTATCTAGTCAACGCTGGCATTGCGATGAGGTACGACTGCGCGGAATATTTTATGGCGACGTGTGCGATTTTTACGCCGGCAAACGGTAGCGATCGATTCATCACACAGCGACTAATTAACTGTTTCCGCCGCCGCGAATGCTGCAGTGCGATGGAAATAGTTGGGACATATTATCGGATTTATCGTCGCGTTATCAAGCATCTGGGCTCGTCCTGTGGGACGTCTTGCCGGGTAATTAAAATAAGAAAGTGTAACATAAATCCACGCGCATATTAAATATGAATATAAACATGCAAACATGATGTGTAGTACGCTTTAAGTTATATCTTTAAACTAGTTGCTAATAGATGGCATTAATTCTTATTTATATTTTGCTATTCATTTTAATTGGTTACTTGTTTAACGCATTACAACATTTCATTTTCAAGAAACTTTATTAAATCTTGATTTATTTTAAGCATATAAACGATCTTGATCTACCCTTACTTAATATAATTTAATCTAACTTAATCCAAAAACTAAACTTAATAACATGCTAATTTAATATAAATTGTGTAAAGCTTATTATCATAAAATTAATTAAAGTTATTTAATAAATTCCATCTTAATACGCAATTTAAATGAATTAGCTAACAGATGGCGTTACATCTCTTTCACTTCCTGAAACATATTGTAGCTACCCTTAATTAAGAAAAATTAATTAAGGTAATTTGAGATTTAATGACATTCCGCGAGTGTTTAGTGCAGATTTCGTGACAAAAAGCGCCCCGCAAATGTACAGTTAGGCAAATTGTGCGAGTGTGTACATTTCAATTCCGAGTCAACGGTAAAAAGCTCTTGGACTCGCGAGCATCACGAAAATAATCAACTCGGGAAATCCAATTAGAGTCGGCGCGCAGCGGGATTGCGACCGGCGATATTCGAGCCCCGGCGCATTCAGGGCGCAAAAATTGCACCGACGCAGCGATTAGAATTCGCACGAAGCTTTCGCAAGCTGTGTGTGTGAGTCTGTGTGTGTGCCATTGATGGTGATATTCAACACGCGCTTCGTGCGGCCGGAGGCAGCGCAAGCGTTCAAGCGCGGGACGGCCGGCTTCCAATTTCGAGACACGGCTGGTTTCCAACCGGCAGAAGAAATGCATTTCGTGGGGAATGAGTGAAAGTACTCAAGCAAAGGTACTCGTACGGTATTGACTGCCGATTGAAATTGCCTGTGTTCTCGAGTTCTTGCAGAGCGAGGCGAGCGAGAGGCCGTCTGAGTGTTTTTCGAAAGCTTCTTGAAACCTGAGAGCAATCCGCTAAAATAGATTCACATTGATTTTGAGATACAACAATGTTTTCTAATGAGATACAAGCGCGTTGCCCAGCGGGCTACTTTGAGGTTGGGTAAAATTTTCCGGTTTGAGGTTAAGTTAGGCTTGAACTGCAGGTTGGATTAATTTAAAACGGAATACAGCGACCACGATTTGTGTCTATAAATACGTATAAATTTAAAAAATAAAACGAGCACGAAGCAACGAATGGATCCAATTAGGCTTAAATTAAAAATTCCAGCGCTCGCCGCTGCGGCTGCATCTCCTTGTGGCAAATATTAAGCATTTCGTGATAACGGTACCGTTTGAGTCGAGGGGCCCTGGATTGGACAGCATCACCGGCGCGCGGTGGTTCACGCTCGTGTTGGCTCTTGTTGGCTCTCTTCATGCTCGCGCCGCGGCGGTGTTTTCGGGGAACACATCACAATGCATGTACGACACGCCGCCGCTCATTTGCCTTGGCACACGGTGTTTGCCCCGAGACCGACGGGCAACCACCGCGCGCATTAATTTGAT
>JAODGA020062869.1:0-11383 GCA_027574885.2 Drusilla canaliculata
TTAAACAGAAAATGCGTGATTAATAATAAAAATAAACGGATTTTATATGAATTTGTAGAAATATTCATAATAGACAATGATTTCTATGAAAATTATGGTGTTTTATGTTTCTTTTTTCGTTTTTTACCCTATTCCATTGAAAATTATATACACCTACCCGGGATGGCTGTGTCGTTGTGTTGGAAATTACAATCAGAACTGCATTCATTCGCGTTCGCTCGCTGTCGCTGCCCGAGCGATTTCAGCAATTTAAATCGAAATTGCAGCATGTAATCATTTCCACTTGGTTATGCCCGACGCTGTACGCCGCGCCGCGTTGGTCGTTTTTATTTCGCCCGCCGCCGCGCGACACGAAGGCGACAGCAGCGGCCTCATTCATATTTATTCGTCAATTCGCGCAATATTCGAATTAGAAATCGCTTTGTTTCATCAATCAATAGTCGAACCATTTGAAAGCAATTTGTCGGATGATTGTCGCTTTTCATGTGTTTCAGATTCTCATTTTCCAATATATATTTTTGCAATTCAATATTGAGTATTTGAATTTAAAAAACTCTAAAACAAACTGTAGTAGTGGGGCTACACAGTACTACACTGACACTGTAGCCCCACTACTAAATTTTGTGATAGTGTCGTCACAAGCAAGCCGACTGATCGTGGCGCGTTCGTAAACAACTTGAATTTCATACATTTTTAATTATTTTTAATAAATTAAAGTAGCAACAAAAAAGTTTTGCGTTGAATATCGATATAATTTATAATAAAAACTTAAAATACATCAATTTTTTTTAATTCAAATACTCAATTGTATAAATTTTTCAGATTCACAAATTTTCGAATGAAATTGCTTTCCGGCGCAAATTTGGATGTGATTGAATGTGGTGTGTGTACGTACCAGGTGCATCATCGTAATCGAACACGTCCGCCGTGTGCCTGTGATAGGCGTGATCGTCGCCAACGGGCAGCGGCGGCAGAAGCGGGGGACGCGCCGCGGCGGGCGCGACCAGTAGTGTCGGGCTAGGGAGTGGTGATGACGAGTAGCCGGACTCACCTGTCTCCGAGATCGGCGAGGGCGCCGACGAGTGCGACGACGCCGTCGCCGACGACGCCGACGACGACGAGTGGCTGCTCGATATCGTCGACGACGAGCACTCGGACACCGAGCGCCGCTTGGAGGCCGCCAGCGCCGCCGCCGCCGCCGACGCCGTCATAGGCGTGCCTGTCGCACTGCCCACGATGACGCCGTGGCTCTTCGCGAGCGCGTCCAATTTCCGCCGCAGGTAGCGCTGCTCGCGGCTGAGGTTCTCCTTCATCTGCGCCTTTCGCTTATCTCTGTCTTCTAAGCTCTGTAACAATTTAAATACATCCAATTAAAGCTCACATTTCCTAAACTTATAAGAAATATCTTAAAAGATGTGCAAATCTGCTACAAATATTTTCTGGTTCTAATGATTATCTGTTCTAATTAAGTCTTAACTTTTCCACAGGAGTACATCCCTTGCCATTAAGACCAATCTACCTTAGAATATTCTCCCATAGATGAACTAGATCTCTAACAGATCTATATAATTGACCCAAAGAAATTCCATAGAAAAAAGAAGCCTCCATGAAAGGTAACTCCAATAAATACTGATTAACTCTTTGTCCTGTTTCACCCTACCTCTCTCCACCTAACCTAACCCATCCTCAGTTTTATCCAACTGCCATGCATATTCTCTCAATATCATATCTTTTCAAATTCTAATAAGTCTACAACATTAAACCATAACAAATTCCACCAAAAAACGACACTATGAAAGCATCCAGAAACTAATTAACTCCAATGTAAATAAATAATGCTCGAGTTGAGAAGAGAAAAGGTAATAAAAACATCAGACCATTTGAAGCTAACTGCGTGTATTTGACGGTAGGGCCAGTCCTAGAAAAACGCAGCAAAGAGGGCAAAACTACGCCCAAGGCAAAGTTACCAGTGTGCCCTTTTCGAAACACTCGTCCGCAGTGTAGATGAGAAGCGATGCGAAATTGTGTGGCATGCTCAACGACCAGAGTAAGTACCGCGGCGCCAAGCCAGGCGATATTAATTCGCTTGAGTATCTGCTTTGATCTGCCGGACGGGGCCAAGCTACTAGGCTGCTTGTTGGAGAAACAGTCAAGTGCAATTTCCAAGAACACAGCCCCCAACTACAGAGGAAAAAAACGTTTCTCCTGCAATAGGTCCCAAAATACCCAAATTCAAAAGAGAATGTTACTACTAATTTCTGGAATAAGAACCCAACTTAATCTCAAATGAGAAGAATTTATCCTCAACTTAAGTAATTCTCACATGGTCCATTAAACAAATTTTGATGAATCAAAATTTAAACAACACAATTCAATTCAAATTACTATAAAATGAGACTTTTAATACTGTTATTATTTGATTGCTTATAGTCTTAAGTTGTAAATTCTTGTAGACGGTTTACTGATGTTGGTCCCACGTTGTTTTGTTCCGGCTACGCGTTTCTTGCCCGGTGACAAATAAGCGACAAACAAGACACAGTTGTACGGTCATGCACACGAACATGATAAACTGAAATCACACACACATATGCACACATACATACACATTTATTCTAGCGTAGACGTTGCCGCCCCCGGTTATTCGAAAAGCGGGGCCCGTACGGCGAGAAAAGTTGGACGATTACGCGAACAAGACATGGCGAACAAACACATACGTGCATGTGTGTCTGTCATGCCTGCTAAAGCTGTGTGGTACAAGAGTAGATGTTCGCGTCGTCGTCCGCGGATGCGGAAATAATGCTTCCGTTTCGTGCCCGCTGAGCTGTGCTCGTTCCGTCTTATTTTTCTTACGAGTTCTGCAGCACTCGGCAAAGTGCATCGACAAATACAGGTTAAGTTGCATCAAAGAGTCAAGTTTTCAAGATATTAATTAAGTTTTTTCTTCTTAGTTTATTGATAATTCTGGATCGAAATAGAATTTAAACATTAATTTATAAAAAATTTAATCTGAAGAACCGCTAAAACAAAAGACTTTGCTAAATTTACTTTCATCCATCTCCAAGGTACAAATTTTGTTTACAGTTCATAAAATAAAAACCCGAGCGAACGATGCAGCCCTTCGCGCATCCGACTGTGGGCGAAAACATACTCGTATCAAGTCGAAACTTCATAAAACTTAAACGAAAACAGCCATTTTCCCCCCGTACCGCCAAGACAAACTGCTCTCAGCAGGGCAGTTATGTCATTCCGGACGATTTATCCCAGACCACCGTAGATCCATCGCAAAGATCAGTAATGCACGTAAAAACAGATGTGGAAGCCACCACGCAGAGAAAACACAGTCGCATTGGGAGGATCGCTGCAGGAAAAAGCAGCGAAATAGCGCAAAACAGCCAGAAAGCGAAACAGGACAACTGGGAGCTGCTGGAACACTCAGATAGCACACAGGGAAATGCAACAACAAAGACAAACAGCCGACAAAAACAAATACATTGAAATAAACCCCATCAGACCTCATATTATACGAAAGAAAATAGAGAAAACCCCAAAATATGTAGACACCCTGTAGAAGGCGAATGCTCGACTTGAATAAAACCCTCTCGGATCATACAAGAGCAAGAAGAAAAGCAATTTGTCAACACATGGTTCGTAGTTAGTAAAGTGATCCCGACCTACAACCACCGGGACCGGTTGTAAGAAACTCATACGCGTTACTAGGATAGAACAGGGCCATTTTGTAGCTGGGGCTAGTTCAGAAGAACTTTGTTTATTGCAGGTAATATATTTTACTGACACCTCAGTGGACGTAATTTCGTTGATTAAAATAGAAAAAATAACAGGAAAATCGCATACTTCCGGTTTCTGGTTTTCCGCTTTTCGTATTCTCAAGATTTTCCTGGAACAATGTATTCCAAATAATAAATATTGACATTGTTCCTTGTTGGTTGCATAAACTGCTTATTACATTTTTAATCTGCTTGCTGTTATTATTATCTCCTTTCCGGTGGAGCTGGCTCCAGTTGTTTCCTTCCTCCTCCTCCCTCCTTCCTCTTTCCGCTTTTCCCATCCCTCTCCTGTTTCCGAACGGTTTGCTTATATTGCTTTGGATAAAAATCGTTTCTAGCCAAGAGTTGAGTAGGTTTGTCTCTCTCTCTCTCCACCCCTTTCCTCCCTATTCCCTCCGAAGGAAGAGAGGCGGTGCGCTTGCTTGTTGTTAGATTAACCGGAAATTTATGCAGAGATTACTTCAATTTATGTCGGATTTAAGCAAACTACTCGAGGCACCACCACCACAGTAGCGGAGGTGGCGGATCGTATTATGCACACGCGTGCGAGGCGTCGTGTACGCCCGCCTCCGCTGCACCGCGCCGCCCGAGCCGCCTCACACCCGGAGCGGGCGTATTAGTAGCCGCGCCGAAGAGCGCAGGAACAACAGCGCAAACACGACACGAAGCGAAGTGCTGCGGATCGCGTTTTATGCCCGGCATTGCATGCACTTTGCGCGACAAACGCACGCATCAAGTTGGCCGGAATGAGCTCAATAGGACGAGGCGAGTAAGTTGAGAGTTAAGCCGGAAATGCGCGGGGGAGACGGGGAGGAGTATCTAGTTTATAGTAAATTAGACCCGTTAGTTGAGTAGTAGCTAATCATTAGCAAGTCTGACAAGTTAAGTTAGCTTTGGAAGAAATAGTCCACCTTAACTTGTAAAGACACAAAAATTCTGAGGTAAATCAAACAAAACCTGGTCCAAAAAAGTGAAATTAAGTGGAACAAGCTCAAGACTACTCGGGAAAGTTGAAGTTAAAGAAAACAAAACATAGGAAATAGGATCAGAAAGAGAGAAATAAAAAAAAGAGAACAAGATTAGAAAATAGAATAAGACGAAAAGATGTTGGAAGAACAAAAAGATTAAAAGAAAACAAAAAAAACAAAAAGAAAGAAGAATAAGAGAAACAGGAAAATTAGACCAGGACAAAGTAGAGTAGAAAAAAGAATAAAAGGAAGAGTAGCAATAGTAAGAAAGATTTGGAAAAGATATAAAAAAAAAACAAAGAATAAAAATAAGAAAAAAAGCTTAGGATAAAGACCAAGGAAAAGCAGAGTACAAAAAAATAAAGAACAGAGTAGAAATAGTAACAAGAAGAATATTCATAGATTAGACAGGAAGAAGAAAACGCAGATTTGGAATAAGCACAAGAAAAGGAAAACAAAAAAGAGAACAGAAAAATGAAGAAGACAAACAAGAATAACAAGAATTAGAATAAAAGCGGAAGTGAAGGAATAGTGACAATTCTTCTGGTCTAATTGATAAGTTTGATAAATAGATAAATAAGAAGGAGATTTTGGAAAAAGAAAAAAAAAACAAGAAAAAGTAAACTAAGAAGAAAAAAAAACAAGAAAAACTATTTAAATAAAGGCCAAGAAAAAACAGAGTAGGAAGAATAAGGAAAGAACAGAAATAGTAGAAATGGTGGTAGTTCATTATTTGCAAGTCTGAAGTTCTTATAAATATCAAGTCTTATAAATTATGTTTTATTCTGTGGCTATCCCAATTAATCCACTAGTACCAAAAAAACAATGAAAATAATCCAACAAAAACCTCACATAAAAAAGTAAAATTCAACCTCTTTGATCATAATTAATTGCAATTCCCTACTCAATTGCCGCAAACAATTCGCGAGAGATCGCCACGCGGCGTCCCACGCGCAAAAATCCCAACCGCGGTGGTATCGTGCTCATTTGAACGATTCGCTGCACATGATTCATTGCAATCGATTATCGGCGGCGGCGCGCGTTTCCATTGTAATCAAACGTCGCTGCGGTGCTATTCACGTTGTTTCCAAAGCAGAACTGAAACGTTCCCGGGCACCACACAAAGAGCCTTGTTGCATCTCGCTGTGCAGCAATCGAACGACATCAAAGACACCAAATGATCGATGCAATGAAAGGGTTGCCAATCAGGAAATTTCTCAGAAAAGTTACAATCGCTAAAACCTGCCAGAAACCCAGAAACATCTTTCGTCGAGCAAGAGATCAATACATATCAATAGATGACAGAGATCAATACGGGAGAGTTGGGAGTGAAGACGGGATAGAAGGGGCCCAGTCCAAGGAAGGCAAAATTATGGCGAACCTAAACGGAGACCTGCCAAGCGCAATGAAAAGATAGAAATATCAAAGCGCAAAGGATTCATCTCTACGCCTCATATTGCAATGACTTGAGACGATGGCATTGACGGGAAGGCGGAAGCGAAGCGAATGAATGCACGAACATGATGAGGGATATACTCGCCGGATTGGAAAGGGTTTGTTGCCGCATGTCGCACAAGTCCGAGTGGTCTATGGCCCGGAGAAGATATATTGGATACGATGTCCTGGCAAAATGAAACCAGCAGGGTAGCTAGAGCTTGTTACAAATCCCCGAATTCGACGGACCTCGATTTCGAAAACCTCCCGAGGCGCACGAAACCGCCGCTATCATCTCCTACATGCGCGCCGCAATTCTGAGAGATGTTGACTGTGAATATTACGAATGCGATATATCTGCGTGCGACCGATTGTCTCGTCTCGTCTCTCGGCGGAAGCCATTCCGAGAAGGGACGCGGTTATCGCGCCTAATGGCCAATGGCAAATGATAATGGCGCGGCGCGTTGGTGAATTATGACTACTGACCGCGCGCGGCGAATGGAAGTAAGGGTTGATTATGTTTCATTTGAATAGGCGACTCCAGCTTCGACGGGAACAACTTGCATGAGAGTGGGTGGAGAAGGTTGCATATCTCACTGCTGGGAATCGGACCAAAGCGATGTCAAAGCAAGTACTGATAAGGAGCGAAGAGTGAGAGAGCAAGGCCTGCAGGAAAGTTTAACAATGCTGACGTCAAAAAAGAAAACCCCGAATTCGCAAATTTCCCACATGGATAAGAAACTTGGCGTTTGTACAGCGGCAGCGACAGGGACATCTTGTCTCCAAGATGGAGGATGATAAAACTATGCAGCAAAGTTTGCTAAACTTAAATCCAACATGCACAGGAAAATTTTATTATAATGTTCCTAAGAAAAGCTCTTCCATATGCAGATATTCAGACAACTCTTCACTTCCGGTTGTCTTCACTTAATTATATTCCCAGCTACGCACTGTCCAGTTCATACCCATTTATAAATTACCCCATCTACGCATAATATAGACAACCCACTGTACTATGACGTGTTTACTTTGCCAAACCAAAATGGCGGATAAAGCAAACAAAGCGACAGCTGTTCAAAGATGCCATGCGTCAGATAATATCGAATATGGGAGGCATTGGAAGCAAATGCTGTGTGTGTGTGTGTGTGTGTGTATGCGCTGTTCTGTCGCCCATTTACCATTTACCAGCCGTAACCACACATGGCTGCACGTAGTGGCGCGTAGTGCTTGATCTACGAGCGCGTACGATATGGCTTATGGCTATTATGGGCACCGCCGCCAACCCGGGGGCCGCGCATGCATAACACATATTGGAATTTATGCTCGGCGCGCCTCTGCCAAGGCGATAAAAAATAATAAATAGTTCGACGCATCTCTGGCCGCAATGCAAGCATACTGCAATGCTGCTGTATGCAGATCGGTATACAGTGCGTCCGACATTATCCGCACTATTATAGTTCAAGTTATAACATACTCACATGCACATGTGCGTTGAACGCGGTGCGCAGTTTTTAGGTGAGGTTCTCCCGGATCTACATCCAAAGGATTTATGATTATGTGGGAGAGAGGAAAAAATAATTTACGACGCAGGATATAATCTAATAAATTTCGATTTAATGTAGTGCCATTTGTGGAATTCAAAATTGTTTGGAAAACAACTTATTGGGAGAATCTGTCATTCTTTTGTGTCATGTCAATTAATTTAGACGAATTGAATCTTTCACAAAAATTCCCCAACTCCATTTTGACAAAAAGAGACAACCGCGGAAAAACCCATCTCAACGTAATGCAACATCTTAACATGCACATCCTGGGAGGAAATTCGCGCAATGCATGTTTTCATTCAATTATGGTGCATTGCACCCAGCTCCATTACTATCCTTTTGCAAGGTGCTCATTTTCCAGCGGAAATTAACTCATACGATTTCGGGAATTTACTTTTCAAATCGTCACTCTCAATCGTTCGCATTTCAAACAGCATAGCAAAATTCCATTTTCCAATGGATTATCAAACATAAAATACGTTTATAAACCGCATTAATAACGTTTATTCCACCGCAAAACAATTCCATTCATTCTCCATTTACTAAATTCTCTCATTTTAGTAATAACACTACCCAGCTGCAAATGTTATGGTTCTCAGCGTGCCTTGTCCCGTGTATTTTTATACTGTAAAGTTGAAACCGTTGTGAATTAAATAATAATAATAATCGTAAAAGAAGCGGGCGGATGTAGGACAGGGGTTTCTGAAACGTTTCGCTATTTCCCGGTGGTGGTAGGGGGGCCGAGAGGCAAAGCTCGTTGAATTATTCATGCCGGTCGGATTTGCCGCCCCCTAGAAGCGGCAGTAGCAGCGTAAAAACAGATTATTTTTTATTTTCTAGCTATGATCGCCCGAGCGCCAGGGCCATAAAAACGCAATTCTTTTGTTTAAATATTAAACATACTATGACAGGCCAAATAACCGCATTTAAGCGAAACGGTGAAATTCAAGGATTTGTCATCGACCATTTTGTTTTTCACTGACACAAAGCCGTCGTCTTATTTTCATATAAACCAGATTAAATATTTTCATATAAACGCGTCCTTATAAATTGTCATTGCATCTAACTGGCGTTGTTATAAATTCCTATTGCATCTAAAATACTCCGAAACGTAATAACCTTGAACTAGTGCAAGAAAATCGGAAGGAAAACGAAAATAAATAGACGGAGGAAAAATTGCGCGTTATTAAGGAGCGAAACCGCCGCCCGGCAAAACACAATGCCTCGGGAGTTGGACGATGGGAAAAAATGGTCGACGGGAATGGACACAGTAACTTTTTATCACTTCAAGTGGCGCGAGGGTCGGGTTGGTTGCCTAGTGAATGCGCCGTCTAAATAAATGGCGTCTATTTATCTTGCCGAATTTCGGCACCGTGCGCGGCAGCTTCACCAACCGTGGTCATAAGCAGCGACTGCAACAAACACCACAAGCTTAAAATGTCCCTCGAAAAGCTTACATACACACGTATGTGTCTAAGCACGAGAAGAAAAAGGACCGTACCGACAATGGCGCAATGATAAAGAATGATACTGGGCACGACAAGCGAGTGAATCCTAATTGAAAATGTGATAAATCACAAATTATGGTAAATTACATCATTTATCTTAAGACAAAGAAGAAGATATCTGAGACATTAAATAGAAACTTCACAAAAGTAAACCTAATCCATTTTTCTGACTTCTATAATACAAGTTATATTGGTTAGCAAGTTGGTTAGCAAGCCCAATTTTACGAATTAATAAATTTTAATTAACCTAACATAACCTAACTGCCCCATTAAATCTAACATATTACAAATTACAGTAAAATACAAGATTTATTCCTAAGAAGACATCATCAGACATGGTCTGAGTGAAATTTGACAGATTTCCGTAAATCACGCACGTGATGAAATTATGCCCCCATTATGCCCCCACAGCGCTGTCGGTGCAAATGCAAGTTTGATAACTCGCTGGCAAGTTCGCAAATTGCAGCGAATTGTGCGCTGTGCGCGCGCTCAGCACACAAAGTTCACGCAAACTTGCGGGCTTACGTCTTGCGCTGGACTTACCTTTATGAATCGCCTCGCTTTCGTGAGGAGACCGAGCGTGGTATGTCTGGATGCTTCCGGTCCCAGGGGCACTATATCCTTGAGCTTATCCAGACAGGTGCGCAGGTGTTTGCGTCTGCAAAGAAAGCAAAAACAACTTTAGCCAACTTCTACACGGATCAACAACGAACCTCACCTAAAATTTAGACATCTACTAATATACTAATATTGTTAAAAACCTATAATCTGATTAATCTTCAAACTCGGTTTTGAATTCAGTTTCACACAAACCAAAAATTTCTATAAGTAGAGCAAAGCAAGAAAGCAAAATTGTACTTTACCCAACAAGTCAAGTAACAATTTGTACAAACGACATGTGTTTAAAGTACAAGCGAAGCAAGTACTACTAAACAAAAAGCAAAGCATTCCGCCATTAGATTCCAGTTTTTGCATATTGCTTGGAAAAATCAATACTCAGTGAGATTGGTGGAGAATCGTAAGTATTCGTGGAGAATCGTAGAAATTCGTGGAGAGTCGTAGAGATGCGACCAATCACAACGCTGCATTTTTATTTATACTAGTGAAGATATTTGCTTTATTTTGGCTCATTTTAAATGTTTACCGCCACTAGTTAAACCAAACGTTATTGAATCGTTTATTGACTAGTTATACCTCACTTTCAGAAGAAATACGCAAAAAACATCTTTAGCCAACTTTTTCTCAAATCAACAACAAATCTAATCCAAAATCCAGACATCTACTGATACAAAAATATTGCAAAAACCTATGATCTGAAAAACCTTCGATCAGCTCTTAAATTCGATTTTAAATTCAGTTTCATACACAGGCTAAAAATGGCAAAATGCGCAACGCGAAGCAAGACCAGTTTCTGCACGGCCGCACGTTTCTATCAGTATTCTAACTCACGTCCTGTTATAACCTTTAGTTATTGCAATGGCATTACCCACCATGCCAGACTGCCAGACGGACGAAGAGAGTGGTCCAGTCCATGGCTGTCCAGTTCCTCGGGCGTTTGCACGTATACACACCTCGCCTCACGAGGCGCACATTATTCGCCTGTTTCCGCTTGCTAAGTAGAGACGAAGTCTCAGCGCGCCCGTAAATAAACGCATCGAATGCACTTTACGTGTGCAACGCTGCGACGTGCACCGCGTGCGACCGAGTGCAACAAATCGCAAAACTCGCACCGCACCGGCTGATAACCTCTAGTCCTCTGCGCGCAGCGAAGAAAAACACTGCGATTCAATGTCGATGTGTGCGCATATGTATGCGTTCGTGTGTATGTGACTGGATATGTTTGTTGCCCCAAGTCGCCTTGAAACTGTTGCAATGTCAATGCAAGAGTTACAACACAATAGTGCAACCAACAAGATACCGACAACACAAGCGTGCACAAAAATACTTTGATTTTGCTATTCACATAAATTGCAATTCGACTACAACATAAAGAAAGTATAAACATCTTTTCTTTTACTATATATCTTAGTTTAGTAAATATATAATATAAGCAAATTTGATTTAGATATATTGTCTGTCTGTACATATACAAATATATTTTTGTCGAACTAAGCTATGGTAGAACCTAATCTAAGTTATTGAGA
>JAODGA020062871.1:0-17083 GCA_027574885.2 Drusilla canaliculata
GAACAACAACAAACATTTGCGGCAAAGTTACAGTTTCCGAAGGAAATCGCCTTTGAAGTGTAATTTGGTACACATTATATAATTATGGATATGGTCAATATTTACCCAAAACCGTTTAACCAAAGTTTTTGATTAAATAATCTTTGAACAAATGTTAATTTAACTTAGTACTTCTATTGTCTATTCTTCTTCTTCTTGCGAGTTTTTGCCTCCACAGCGAACTTCTTCCATTCCGCCCTATCTCCAGCTTTCTCTCTTCATCTTTTCACTCCCATCTTTCTAAGATTTTCTTCCTCATCATCCATCCATCGTTTCCTAGGTCTGCCTCTTTTCCTTCTGACAGCCAGCTGTATATTTTCTTTGGCGGTGCTTTACCATCCAATCTGTATAGGTGACCTAACCATGCTATTCTTTGCGCTTTTACATACCTTACTATGTCAGCCCCGTTTATTAGTTTGTTAAGCTCATGGTTCATTCTTATTCTTCAAATTCCATGGTCAGCTTAGATCGGTCCGTAGATCTTCTTAAGGATATTTCTTCCGAGGATACGAAGTGCTTCTTCCTCTAAAGTGGTTAGAGTCCAAGCCTCGCATGCGTATGTTACTACTGACCTTATAAGTGTAAAGTATATTTGGAGCTTGGGACTTTATAAGTTTTTGTTATCCAAAGTATCACCAATTTTCACTATCTATTCGTGTTTTTATTTCTTTACCTCTTACGTTTGTTTTGTTAATTTCCGTTCCTAGGTAGTTTTGTCTACCTTCTCAAAGCTATACTAGCCCACGTTGAGAGCAATGTTGTCGTGACGTTCTCTTCCGACTTCCATATATTTTGTCTTTGCCTCATTTATTTTTAATTCTATTTTAAATCTATTGTCTATTACTGATCATTAAAATACTTGTTTCATTCAATTGTTGCAGAATAACATTAATTAGATGTGGGTATTCTGTCATATTTTAGAAGATATATCAATTTGGGATTTCAGCAGATAAACTTAAAATCCTTTATGATCAAACAAATTATACAGCATCCGCATTAAAACATTATGAAGCTTTATTAAAACGGAAAGATTGAGCTAGATATAAATTCCGGGAGCAATATTAGTGCCACGCCGAGCGTGGCGTAACACGATGTAAGGATATTAAAGCAGCCCTTTGTTATAGTTTTAATGTATTACTAAAATCTACATTAACTTAATTTTCCAGTCACATATTCGTCCGGCGGCCGCGGCAAGTGTGCGCTTTGCCAAAATCGCCACTATACTCGCGACCACCCACCGCACAATACGTGGCCATTTACATCCACTTCTTCGTACATGTGTTACCCGCTGGCATAAACCACGCGGATATTACCGCAAAGGACAAAAGCCATTCGGGAGCCATTGAGTATTTAATTAATTAAGGCGTGCATGTGTGCGCGATAATCTGATTTAAAACCCATTATTCAATTAACATTATTGCGCACAACGGCGACAGGCGGCGTCTGCTGAAAATAATATTAAAGTCGATTTTCCTGTAACTAAGAACGGCTCGTTTCAGTGCGATTACAGTAATTATCTGTGATACACGCCATGCCTAATCACCCACCGGAAAGGTGACGTCTTCATTGTGGACTAGTAGAATATGTAGCACAGCGCATTGTTTATATTTGAGTAGTTAAAACGAAAGTTTACTCACCGTAATTTAGAGCGCTGAACTTGTTTGTTTCAGTTCCATGACGAAAACACTAACTTCATTAGACTTAAGCTACAATCAACTTGATGGTGTTCCGTTTCTTGCGCTGAAAGAAGTGAGAAATATTCAATGGCTGAATTTACATGGGTAAGTTTCTATAATAGTACTTTACACAACTAGATCAGTAAAAGTTTGTATAAACAAAGTGAGTTTGACGTTCCAAGCGTAGCGAGGTACTTACAGAAACAATGCATAGCATAAATTTTTACTGGCTTTACTTCACTCAAGTCTGAGCATCATTTAAAAACTGCTTATATCTTTAAAAAAATTAGAGGTACCTAGACATCTGTGCTCATTTAATTTGGAATCAAATGCACGCGCGCATGTACCGTTAGTGAAGATTGGACCAATCATAACGTCGTTCTACCTTCCTTGGGATGTAAAAAAATGCTTAACGGCTTTGCAATACTTCAAGTATTTTAATAAGGTTTTAAATTTTTATGCAAAACTTTAATCGTACAATCGTAATCCAATCAAAATAACTAAATTTTTAATCATCAATGCGTTCTGTACCTAATATTACGCTAACAAATAAATGTTTCCCAATAAAGGGTGGGACGTATACACGAAAAGTTAACTATATGTCGGTTTAATATGAATTCGTAATGGTTATCGATTCTGTTCGTTGTTACGCCCTGAATAATTAATCACCAAAATGAATACCTTTACGCTGCGCGTTAGTACGGTTTTCGTTATTATCCGGAACGCGTTTGTTTATTAATTCCCCCGCACCCAGAAGCTCAAAAACGGATACCCCGCAGCCAAGCACGCGTATGATTCGCGACGATGCAGCACGCGTTTCAGTTTTAAGAGCACCTCGCGTTCTGCATACTAAAGCGTCATTACCGTCCTTTTGGGGGTGGCGTTATTAAAGTGGAAAAAACCGTCACTGAATGAATAACTAATTGATGAGCTTAGGCGTATGGCTTTTGGCGCCGTGTGGATCAAGCTCAGATGCAAGCGACATTTTAAAATGCCGTTATTGATTTCACCGCCCCACACGGGCCGGAAAACGGCAATCCGGTTTTGTTGATGCCATTATATTCCATAATTTACTGACGGGATTCCCGGATTCGCCTCCCCAAAGAACATTTTCTCGTTTCCGTAATGAACTCCTCTGTTCCAGCAACCAAATCCAATCGATTGTGGGCGACTGGTCGCATATGAAGACGACGCTCTCGAATCTTTTCCTCGGGGAGAATGACATCAGCGAATTGCCGCCCGAGAACGGTGGTACTGGCGGTGGCGGCAGCGGCGGCGGCGGCGGCGAGCACCTATCGAAATCGCATCACGGCCTCCGTCAATTCAAGTCACTCATTTGGTTGAACGTCGACGGCAATCGAATATCGAAGGTCTTCAAGCATGCGCTGCCCGCGAGCGTGCAGACCGTCAGTTTGTCGCACAATCTGATCGAAAACTTCCCGGTTGAGATCGTCGCCGGCGCGACGCACTTGCAGTGGCTCTATTTGCGTGGCAATCACATAAAAACGCTGCCCGATCACACCTTCGCGCGCAAACTGTGGCTGGAGAAAATTGATTTGGGCGAGAACTACTTGCAGAGCCTGCCGCGAACGCCCTTCAACAACTCGATCTACATTCGCGATTTGAATCTGGCTTTCAACGATATTAAAACGATCGCCGGGGAAAGTTTCGCCGGATTACAATGCGGTCGGATAATCTTTTCGCACAACCAACTCGAGGGCGCCGAACGCAACGCGTTCGCTGGCATCGAGAGCTCATTAGAATACTTGGATCTCGACCACAATAACTTCGTACACGTACCACATGCGTTAAGCCATTTAAGGACTTTAAAATACTTGTATTTATCCTCGAACGCCCTCGCTGAAATCCCCGAGGCGGCGTTTGAGGGCTTCTGCGACAGCCTGCGCGCCGTCAGCTTCAGCGGCAATCATTTAACGCGCATACCCAGCGACGCTCTGCAGAACTGCACGAAAATTTCACATTTTAACATCGCCTACAACGAAATCTACGAGATTAACGAGAACGACTTCAGCAACTGGGGCCAGAATATACGCAGTCTGATACTCGGCAACAATCACATCACCAGTCTGAAGCCGCAAATATTTGCGGAACTCAATCAATTAAAAGAACTCAGTCTGAGCTTCAATCCGTTGCGACACATCGACGTCGAAGCTTTCTACGGCTTGGAAAACCTTGAAAGCTTGGAGATGTCGTTTGGCATCGATATAGATGAATTACCTTATGAAATATTCAGACCACTTAACAATCTACAGTGGCTCTCGATTGACAACAATAACTTCTACTCGCTGCCGGAGGATGCCTTCGATTATCTGCCGGAACTCAAATACATCAATCTAGAGTCGAACAAGCTCAATACAATTCCGGAGAAGTTATTCAAGTCGAAAATACACGCGCATCTAAAGGATGCGCGTTTCTCCAACAACGAAATCTCTACTTTACATGCGAATACATTCAACGCGTTGCAGAGTATGGAGACAATTTTACTGGCAACGAATCGCATTAAAGCGATTCAGAAGAATTGCTTTAACGATTTGCCCAATTTGCAAAAATTGATTCTCGCCGATAATTTAATTTCGCGAATTAGCACTCACGCGTTTACGAACTTACCCAATTTGCATAAGCTCGAATTAGAGAACAATCTTCTTTCGGCGTTTTCTTTCAAGATGTTCGCAAACATCTCCACACCCCTGCATTTGAATCTGAGTCGAAACCAAATCTCCACGTGCGAGGCTGATAACATGATTCTCAACATCGAAATATTGGATCTAAAGTATAACAACTTTGCCTCAATTCCGAAGTGCTTGGAAAACGTGTCTCTGTTGCGTAAGCTTTATTTCGACTACAACATGATATCTGTTCTCGAGCAGAACACGTTCATGCACTTAACGTCCCTCGAAGAGCTCGGCCTACAGCAGAACAACATCCTAAACGTCAATAAACACACCTTTTTTGGTCTGCAAAACCTGCAAACGCTGGATCTCTCCAAGAACTTAATCACGCAACTGCACATTAATCAATTCTCCAACATGCCGAAATTGCGCATACTGAATCTCAGCAGTAACAACATTAATTACCTCCCGAAGGACCTATTCAGCAATACGATATTGGAGATGCTGGATTTAAGTTTCAACTCGTTTGCCGTCATACCGAGCTTAAGTCTGTCGGAAGTTGGCACAACACTGCGCTACCTTTCGATGCGTTCAAATAACATCGAGCACATCGACAGCACCATCTTCCCGGCAATCCCCTATCTGCAGTTTCTTGATCTCAGCACGAACAAGTTGACCATTTTGCCCGACAACGTCTTTACCAGCCTCGGCATGCTGCAGAAGTTGGATCTTAGCGCAAATCAAATTCGAGCCAACTTCAAGGAATTGTTTCACTACGCGCAAAGCCTGAAAGAACTTAATCTGGCCAATTCCGGTATCATTGCGACGCCCAGTCTCCCCTTGCCCAACTTGCTGTACCTCAATCTGTCACGCAACAACATCGAGATCATCAACAGGAACACCGTGCAGGACTTGGTGAAACTCAAGCATCTCGACCTTAGTAACAACCATGTCACGCAAATACCGGCACATCTCTGGATGCACCTGCCGCTGCTAAAAAGTTTGGATTTATCCAACAACCCCATTAAGGTACATGCACAACTGTGTTACGTAACTTTTTCGCGAATGTTACTTATTCAGCTTGCAAACGCCCTCGGCGAAAGCACCCTGTTGAATATTGTACGTCAACTTCCATCTATTTACTTTTTATGTGAGTGCGATTTTGTGAGCTGTTTATAAATTTCCGGGCAATTCTCGATCCCATAAAGCAGAAATGTTTAGCAGCTTTTATTCCATACGCCAGCTTTTCACAAAGTTTTCCCAAACTTATAGTAAATGTTTCCAATCTTTTCTTATTTTCTTATCACTTCTTTTGTTGCACTTGTTTGTGTTTGAGCACGTTTTCTCCCTAGGTACTGCATACAAAAAGAATGGACTAGACAAACTTTTAATTTTCCAGGAATTACTTGCGGATCACTTTCAAGGGTTAAAAAACCTGCAGAACTTGAACGTGCAAGGGCTGAAGAAGTTGCAGAAATTTGAGGCGAAGTCGCTCACACAAATAAAGTTGCTACACACATTAGCGCTGCAGACGTGGCCGAAGATAGAAAATTTCAAGACGCAGCTGTGCGCTCTCTTGGCAAACTTGAATCAATTGCGAATATTAAAATTGCATATCAACGACCCAGTCTTGGACGATCAACTTTTATGCATCTCCAACAAGAAGATACGCCAGCTCGAGATTACGGGCAAGACGCTGAAGAGCGTCGACCGGGAGGCTTTTCAAAAGTTCTCGAAAAACCCCGACTTGGTGCTGCGAATCACTGGCACTGACATCGAGGAACTCCCCCCGGGATTATTTTCCAATATGTATAAAATCTCATACTTGAACATCGACCTGAGGAACAACATGCTATCGTTTCTTAGTCCTGAAATATTTTACGGCAACGTAACTACGTGGAAAAATGTCGGAACGACTTTAATTTCCGGTGAGTTAAACTTCTGTGTTTGCTTGCAGTCGCGGTTATTTATTGGTAGTTTAAAGTCGTATTTAAACGAAGTATCTACATGTAACTAAAATTTATTAAAAACCAAAATGTATATTCATATATTTAGAGTATATTGAGCGCCATTTTAAAAGTTAATATCAAAGCAATATGTATTAGATAAAACGTTACTGTTTATCAGTTAACTACGTAATCCATATTTACTGATTTCAGCAAAATTAATAGTGTAACAAACTTGCAGGGGGTTTAACCATTTCGGAGAATCCGTTCAGATGCGGCTGTCACTTGGCGTGGCTGGGTCACTGGCTTCGAAGATGGATGCGTGAGAGTCTGCAATCGCATAACGCCCCAGCCGAAACGTCCATGCGGCTGAATGATCTCGTTAGAGAAGCAACTTGCACGGATTCCACGACTGGCGTTAAGCTGCCCATCGTGCAGCTGCCGCCCGAAGACATGAGCTGCCATGCGAGTGCGCTGAGCACTGCGCCAAATTCAAACAAAACATCTGTGATCTTCTATTTACTGTGTTTTATAATATTTAATTTCATAAATCGTTAATTTGCTCTCCCTTCATTCTAATCGATAATAAGCAAAGATGAAAAGAAAGAAAACTTCCTATTGTGAGTAGATCACGTATCAGTTAATCATCGTTAGTCAATTCATTTTTCAAAAAAAAAATGAACGCCATTAGTAAGAGAAACTGTACAGTATTGAGAAACCCATTTTGTTACGAAATATTTATATAAAATAGTACGAGAAAATGAAAAACAAAATGACGAAGCAAATAACTAAAGCAAATCTTGTAAATATATAAATTAATACAAAGTGTAAATAATAATAAAAATGATACATATCATGACCGTTAGAATTAGCGTAATTTCTATATTTTAATTGCTCAATGAGTAATACGAGAACATGTGAGTCAATCAAATGTACACAAGAATATTATTGTTTCGGATTTGTCGATAGGTGAATGAATTTTTTTGTATATTGAAATGTTGTTGAAGCCAGTTTTTAAACAACGTATGAGTAATAATTGGTTTGGTTTTTGACCAAATAGTTTTTTTGGATCTTATTCGTTTTGAAAAATATATTACATTATTTAATAAAATTATGTGTAAGTGTTTATTATTTACATTATTTCAATTTTTGGAAATACTAAAGTTATAATAAAGCATCAGCATATTTTCAAACAACCCTCAAATCAAAACAAAACATATTTTGAAAGTGGTTGAGATAATCTCTTAAATCCTGTTTAGAATAATATGTTTCCTCGAATTTTAGTTCTTAGAAGAAAGTGGACCTAGAGGTAAATGGATTAGCGCTGATAATAAGATTACCCAAAATTTCAAGAAAGGATTATCTAAATTACCCCTTCTCTCCTTTTTTTCATATTTTGTCTAATATATATTGTAGTACGTTTCAGAATTTCAATCAAAGTTCTCAAGTGTTCTATCAATACCACATCAATCAACAATAATTAAAATGCTGCCCACTTCTCTCTTGATTGAATTGTATGGAAAGGAAATCAGCCAACAAGGTATGCACCAACTCAATATTTATTTCATTTTATATTTTTCTTTTATTGTTTGCAATGATTTTAATATTTTTAATTTTATTTCAGAGTATGAACAAATGTTGGAAATTACGGAGAGTAGCAATGTCAATTACAATCCGTACATTCCTCTGCCAAAGGCACTCGCCATAAACACCAATTCTACAAAATCAACATCAGGCGGTTCTTCAAAGACAGTATCACCTGCTCCATCTTCCAGTGTGTCACCAGTTCCGAGTACAGAAGGTTCAGTTTCTTATTGGCGGGACTTAGAGCTGTATTCTTCATCCTCCGATGACGACCGTTTATCACCAGTGTCTTCTGTAGACAATCGAAGAAGTCCTCTTGGAAACATCAAGCACACTCTATCAGTAAGCGTACGCTCCAAATATTGTGCATTTTGTTATCACAACAATGAGCAATTAAGTGTGTACACCAGTCACAGTCTTCGTGATGCTGCTAAAAATGTATCCTGTCCGATGCTGTTTGATATTGTTTGTAAGATTTGTGGAGCAACTGGTACCCATGCCCATACTCCTAAATATTGTCCGTTTAGACGTTATTAATGTAATTGCTTTACCTATATTGTCTTGTTTTAGTATTTAGTATTTGATACATATTTTATTGATTTCTGATTATAATAAATTACTTATAATATAATAACATAGTATTTGTTTCTACTAAGAATACCTTATAAAATCTTCTTACACTCTCTTTGTATTGATTGAAATTTGCGTAAAACTTTTTGAATATGTACTATAGGGATGAATGTATTTCGAAATTGTATTTCGGCATTTATACACAATTAGGATAGCTGGATAACAGAAATAAAACATGGTAAATAGACAACGTATACTCATATTATAAATATAGATAAACAATTCTAACTTGCTGATACTGTATCAGGATAACAAAAATGGGACATTTTATACACTACAAGAAACGTAGTTGATCGACTGAATATTTTAGCTGCCAACAAAATGTCTTGATGGTCCGGTGATTTAGTCGCTGGTCCTTCAATCCGGCGTTCTCGGTTCAAGTCCCGGTCAATGGGAATGTCCTTTACAATTTGTAAATTGTAGAAAACAGATTAGTGAAAGAGCACAGCAACGAAGCCACTAGAAGTGGTGGCCGCCGTTGAAGATGTAGAAGCTCCATAAGAAAACGTGAGAATAAAACTTTGACGAAATATTGTAATACGTGTTTGTTATATGGGGGAAAATTTAACCAGGTGGTTGCCGCTTGCATGGCTCAATGGCCAGCATCGCTAATCGTCACGCAGGAGACCTGAGCTCGAACCCCAACCGCGGCGTGTGCCCGAAAGCGCACGCCGCAAAGCGCAAAGCCTCCGGCGCCGCTAAATAGTTAGATAATAGTGACCATTCTCTTTTATCAAAATATTTTCAATACATAACACGTTCATCAAACGTAACAAAAGTCTAATATTAATTTCATTTTTAAAATATTGACGCTAGACTATTCTGCTGAGGATGTTTATTGAATCAACGAAACCGGTTCAGAAGAAATAAAGTAAGTATTTATTAATATAGCAAAGTAACTTACCTACACTTAAAAACACTTAATTTTTAGTAAACGTAGACAATTTTATTTATTGTATAATGAAGACTATTTCAAACCTTCTAATTAGTTCTTGAGATATCTGGTTTTGCCTAAGAATTTTAAAGACAATATTATGAAAATTGCGCAATATAAATATAACCAGCTAGAGTTTAACTTATGTAAGAATTTATTTTATAATAAAAAAGAGTAAAATAATATAAAGTTTATTCAAAAATTTATTTACAAAATAGAAACAGTTAGGGACATCTCTTGGTAAGTGTTTAAACTATACTAATTGTTTATTTCAAATATTGACCAGACGATGTCACTATATGTATTATTTATTAAATAACTTTCAAAAATTAATTTTTGTAAATTGTAAAAGATAAAAGTTATTTTTTGACAATGAAAATGGAACAAATTGAGTCCATGTATCTTAAACATCTTTGGCATTTTTCATTAGACTACTAAAGCTTTTAAATGTTATGCAATTTTAAAGTGTCAGGCACAATTTGAAAAACTGCATTTTCCGGCTAAGCTCTATATGATTGAAATTGTTCCTTATCTGAAAATGAACGTAGAAGAGTTTGTCCACATGATAATGTATATTAAATATCTCTGGCATTTTCCCTTAAACTATTGTCATCTAAAAAGTGCAAAATTGAAAATTACATACAATTTCGCCGTTATCGTGCCATTTCCATTTAATACATCTAAACATTTACAAAATATATAATACCATGAATTGTTTTTATTGCTATATTTTCACAAAATTCATTGAAGTGGACACACAATTATATAAGTATAGGAGCATATGCAGTAAAAACTAAAACACAACAATAAATACAATCAAAGATCTATTCTATTATAATGACATCATCATCAGCCGGTGGCTTTACTTTCTTCTCAGTAGACTTCAAAACACTCATCGAAACGTTGCTACCACCCTTCTTTGACTTGGAACTTGATTGGGACGTTGGTGCTATAGCGTTTTTCTGTTGCACCTACGTGTTGAAAATACATTAATGCATAAACGAAACAATAACTTTAAAATAAAATCATACTTGGCTAATTGATAGTCCAGACTCGAGTAAATAATTCGGAATTACATTTTGGAAAGATTTGTAATCGGCAGGTGTTGGATAAACAGGATAGGGCAGCGGTGACGATGTCGATGGTGTCACAGAAGCAAAGTCCAAGCTTTTCGCCGCTTGCTTCTGCTGTTTCTGCTTATCAGCGAGCTTCTCTTGCAGAGTTTTACCGGGACTAGACGAGGTTGGCATTGGAGGATTTGACGAACCCGGTGACCCTGTTGGTACCATGGTTGGGACTATCGGTGTGATTGAAATTGCCGGACGATCCTTCATCAAAGCCTTCGGTTTGTCGATGGTTAAACCAGGTCCAGATGCCGCATGAGCCAGGGGTATATCCTTAGAAGTATAAGTTGCAGGTGTTGCTTTTTGCTTGAATTGTTTGCGTTTTACTTCTGCAGATGGATATTTAAATCCAGTTCCTTGCAAAGACGTCGGATTCATAGCAGATGTTTTCGGTGGTAATTGTTGTGGTTTTGCCTTCGGTTTCGGCATACTTGGCGGTTTAACTGGTTTATTTGCTTGTTGGCCAAGTGCAGCTAATTGCAATAATTTATCAGTACTTAGTCCAGCTAACATTTGTGAAGGATTCGACAAAGTCAATTGACTGCTTATTGTTTCCAAAGTCTGTTTTAATAAATTCGGATTAATTTGATTCATGGCTAGTTGGTTAGATGTGCTTAAACCGGACGCTAATTGTTGCATGCTTTGCAACAGTGTTGCATTCAGAAGTGGATTAGATGCAGTACTGCTTGTTGGTGAACTCAGTAAAGCACTGGCTGCAGCAGCTGTTGATGTAGGCATTCCCATTCCGGCACCGAATATATTGGAATATTGATTCTGACTATATTGCCGAATTAATTCATCTTGGTAGTGTTTGATATAGTCTAAGCCTGCATTTGGAGGAAAGATTGGATTTGACCAAGAGTACGGATTTGTAAGAGGACTTCTTCCTCTAGGTGACTTAGTCTGATTAAATTTAGTTGTACCAGGTGGTCTACCACGTGGCCTTCCCAAACTAGGCCTTTTCAAAGGTGGTATCGGTGTTATATTTAAAGTACTAGGTGCGGATTGTACAATCGGTGGCTAAAATGTATCGTTAAATTAATTAAACAAGTAAAAATTTAAAAAAAAAGATTAATAGTTACCTGAGTTGGAATAGGCATAACAGACATTGGTTTGGGTGAAACAGAAGGCACAGCTTGCTTCTTCACCTTTTCTGCAACCCTAGTCTGTTGGCAATACTTCACAGCCAAATCCAAAATATTTGTAGATTCCACCTGCTTATCACCCATCATTTTCTTGTATCCTTCAACAAGCATCGCTGCAAATGCTTTCTCCATATGCGACAAGTTCTTCTGACTCCTCTGATAAGCTTTGAATAAATCAATTAATAGACGTTCCGCGTTGGCAGGCGTCATTGTCTCGAACTCTTTCAATTGTGTGCGCAAAGTTTGAACGCACATTGTTAAAGCATCTTCTGATAATTGTTCTCTTTCAGAATGGCGAATGTAAACCCTTAAACAACATAATTATTAGCTTATTTAAAAATAAAATGTATACAACTTACTTATCTGGATCTGGCACCCTGCTCCATTGCAAACTTAACTCTAGCAAAGTTTTGTGATCTTGAGTATCTCTCAAAACTTGTAATAATAAAGTGACACAGCGGCTCATATGTGCGCTAAGCGAACCTGGTCTGTCGATTTCACTTGAAGGAATTCTCCAAATTCCCTGAAATAATATCAATTAATAAAGATGCAAGTAAAGAATAGTGTTATTGCAAACTTACATTAAAGAAATTACTCGTCTTTCTATCCGAAAACAATCCAGTTACCAAAACACTATTCTTGCATTTATACTCGCCCATTAAGAGTTGCTTACACTTATTCAAGTCCTTCTTTTTATTATGAGAATAATATACATGTGCAAGGCGATACAAAGCCTTATAATTTTGTGGCAGGCGACGAATGCAGTGTTCCAGTCCAACAATACACCGATCAACTAAATTCCCAATCTCATTATCAGACATATTCTCACTAGAGCTATCTGTAGATGTTGAACTATCATCAGACTCAGATTCTGAGCTTGAACTTGATGAGGACGAACTAGACGATGAACTTGAATCTTCAGTGGCAGTGGTTGTAGATTTCTAAAGTAAAACATTAAAATAATTTGCTGTAACTACTATTAAAAACATACCCTAATGTTACTCTCGTCTTCACTTCGTGGATCTTTTTCACTTTTTTCGCTCCTATCATCTCCAGACTTCACATTTCCTTCAGTAGATTCAGCAGCTGATTCTTTTGCCTTTTCAAAATTATCCTTCATCATATCCTCCATGATATCCTGAATATTACGGACTTTAATCTTCGGGTAACTAACCACCTCTTCCTTCTCAACAACTTCGTCATCCTTATCAGATTCAATGATCACAACATCATCACTATCTGACTCTCGTCCAGTGGCCTTCTCAGCCTTTTCCACTTTATCAATCAAATCATAAACGAGTTTCTTAACTTCACTTCTAATAGTTTCCTCTTCACTTTTCTGTCCCAAATCAGTTTTGCTCCCACTTTTAGTCTCATACTTACTCTTCTGTATGACGGAACTATCCAAACATTTCTTGAACCATTTCCCCATTGACATTGGTATGCTTTTCCCATCATGTGCTTCCAAGTATTTTAATATAGACGCATTAATCCGATAATGTACCTCCAGTGCTTCCAGCGACAAATGCTGCGGATTATTGTAATTGATTTTCTCGGGATATTGGCACTTATTTTCATGCAGCAGCGTAGCAGCTTGCATATAATGCTCGAGATAAACCTTCGGGTCCGCTTGTTTTTTCTCCGCAATTTTGGCAAGCATATAATGAAACAGCCAACGCTCATCTGCATCGCTTTGATCTACTTGATATGCATCCAAAGCTCTCTGGAAACTTTTACTGGCGCTTTCCAAATAACTTTCCTTTTCGGTTTCGAGCGCTTCGAATTTCTCCATGCTTAAATTCTCCGATTCATACTTCAAAACGCGAGAGCAAAACGAATGTACCATATACTCAAAAGAGCCAAACTCAATCCACAAAGTGACATGCTCATCATTCAGTTTCAAAGCTTCTTGGAAGCAAATTTTTGCGCTTTTAGCTTTCTCGATAAAGTCCATCTCATTATTGAAACGCTCACAATGATTCAACTTTGATTCCAATTGACTATGAATACCAAGTGATAATCCAGCCCAGGTATCAATGCGACTGGGATTAATACAGAGATCCAATAGGAAAAACTTATAGCTACGCTTGACCTCACTCTGCTTAAAGTAATAATCGCCAAGCAGATAATAAATTGCTTTAATACGCGGTGGGAAATCCAATGCTGCAGGCATGGTAGTCACACTCCCATGAATATACTCACTGACTTTGGGAAGCATTGGCTGCGGGTCGCAATCCTTCGGAATTATCGCTGTTATCCTCTGCAAAAGTTGCTCCAAATCGCTGGATATTGAAATCGATTTGTATGAATCGAATTCAGGCAGTGCCTCCGGACAGAAATACTCGTAAAGCTGCTGGGCGCGGTCCCAAGACAACGGTAGTGGATTCACATTGTGATCAGCAAGATGACGAGAAACTTTATTCTTCTTACAAGGATGCTGGTACAAACAGAAGAACGCCTGTTCCAAATGAATATCAATTCTATCTCGATGCGGCTCCAAAATAGGTGCATCCAATCTGTATATAATCGAATCTAGCATAAAATGTAATAATTCTCCTTGCTTCGCCAAGCACCATCCTTTCGGACCGAGAAATTCATGCGCTGAGAAGAGAATCGCAATCGAAGCAGGAAGATCATCGTCGTCATCAAACCGCGAGGTATCTAAACTTCTCTCATCCTTAGAAATGTGATTAATCACTTTCTTAGCTTGTTGTCTGTGTTCGTCCCGGAGTAAAATATAATGCAAGAGTATCCAAGGATACGGGAGAAAGTTTTGCATCGTTGTTCGTGTCTGCTCAGTGTTAACTTGCTTCCTGCAAAGTGTTGCAAGCGTCTCAACTAAACGACAGCGCTTATCGTCTTGGAGAATATCAATAATGCACAACGTCTCAGTTTTAATCAATTCGTACATAATTAAAAGACATTTCTCCACAATCATCTCCCATTTATCAAAATCTGTAACCGGTTTGATGACGTACTTCAACGCTTCGTGGAGACACTTTTCGGTCCAGATAAAGCATTCAGATTGATTAATGTACCACAGTGAGTGCATTAGTATACCTAATTGCGCTTGTCGACCAATTTTTCCGTACGTAACTTTCGCATTTGATGAATTAAATGTTAATTTGAGAATTTCTGCAACTTCTTTGTAAGCTTGTTTCTCAAATAAATCTTCCACCTTACTCAAAGAGTCAACTCTGTCAACATTTAACAATTGTACTGTTATTGTTTGATTAAACTAACTAATTATATACTTACAACTCCAATTTTGAAAGCATTGTTTCAATAATAACGTTGTTAATAATATGATGTTTCTCATTATTTGGGATAGTTAACTTGAAAGTGTTCAAATCAAGTTTAACATAGTTTACGGCATCGTGGATTAACTCTAGTGCCATTATTGCAAGATTATTTTGGTTGTTTTGCTTGAATAAATGTGCTCGCAGCCAATGAACGCGAGTCGCAAAATTAACGTAATCATCACCCCAGTATGTCTCCCATCCACTGAGCATAGTTAGCTGATTTACTGAAGTACAATGGATTTCCTCTTCAAGATATTTCCTTAAAAATACAAAATTAACAATACAAAACTAAATATATTTGCATCATACTTGTTATTAGTATGTGTTGTCATTTCTGCAAACAACAAAGTACTCAATGCATCTCTTTGTAAAACTTCAAAATCAATAGGTTCATTATACAAAGGTGGGTGTGATGCATGTTCCCGAAACATGTTATAGGCGGTAACATACAAGTCAACCAATTCTGGAGGCCACTTTTTGTTCCATAAATTCGCAACTGTGTGAACGAATGCCTCCAGGAGGTCAATGACATCCCGATTCACCCAGTTTTTCGACCAAAACTGTCGCACATCTTTGGTTTCTTCGTCACTACCGAAATACGTGTCGGTTCTTGCACTTTGATCATCGTTGCTTAATGCGTCTATAGGAGATCTTGAATCTTCGAAAATTTCGAGTGTATCACTTGGAAGTCCATTAGGTCTAATAATAATTAATTAAAATGTTAATTACGTGTAAAATTGTGTGTAGTAAGTTACAGAGCTACTTACATTAAATAAATTGGAATAATCCTTGTTAATGCGTCCTCAATCCGGTAGTCTTTATCAGTTTTAGCACGTTTTGCTGCTTTTCTTTTGCTATGCCAACCCCAAATTTGCAGATCTGATACAAGATCACGTTTTCTTTTGCTGCTTTTTATAGCAGAGCGACTAGTTTCTTGTTTTGGTGTTCTGGATTCATCTTGCTCAGGTTGGTCATCTGTTTCTTGTTCCATCTACACATAATTACATTTTTATGAACATCTAATTGCATTATTTTCATTTATGTTGTAAATTAAATAAATAATATAGCTGTAACTTAGTTCTAACAGTAAATATAAATCTAAACCAACTTACATCTTCATTTTCTGTATGTGTTACTGAAGTATTATCAGCATCATTTTCACTGTTTTGTGAAGGCCTCCTTTCAGAACCTGGATTTTCAATCTCAATAACTTCACTCATCTCAACATCCCTATCAGTATTTTCATTTCCAGCTTCATTTACTACAGGATTCACTTCAATTGGATCTTCAATTACAGGTAAAGTTGTCCCATCATTACTCATACATCTTTTGATATCAACTTTCGTAATATGACTCTATAAACCCACATATAAATCAAATTGTATTTAAAAAAATATAAAAATTACATACCATATTATTATCAGTCAAATACTGATGCAACTCAGTGATTGTTTTCCCCAATTCAACCCATGTGAAATCCTTCAAACCTCTTGGCAGTGGAATAGTTGCTAAAGTCTTAGGAGCTAACAATTTCTCAGCCTCATTGATTCTATCAGCTAAATCCCTAGCATCTTTCAAAAAAGTCACCACTTCCTCCTCAGTAACTTCATAATCAACCACAACCTCCTTAGAATCACCACAAAACAACTTGTAGTATTCCTTTGTAGCTGGATTATCTGTATAAATTTGATTCCTTAAAACTACACCTTTTACATAGTAAGGATCAAGAATTAAAGCTTTGTTTATGTATTGCAGACATGCAACTGTTTCCTGCAGTGCAAATAAAACTGAGATCAACTGATCCAAACATGGCCAATGAGTTTCACTGCATTCAAAACCTTGAGCAAATGCATATGCAGCCTGCTGGAATTTATCAAGCTTCAATGCTAACTTTCCTATTTTATACCAAAGTGTAACATCAGTTTTATCCAATTCTGAGGCAGTAAGAAAATTTTCCAGAGCTTCCTTCTCATTATTTTGTTTCATTGATATGGCACCAATATTCATGTAGCAGGAATACTTAATAGTTGACATTGTTTTCGGCAAACCTCCTTGGCTTTCAAGCAGTGGAAT
>JAODGA020063130.1:0-35797 GCA_027574885.2 Drusilla canaliculata
TTGCTGCTGCTGCACCCTTTGTGGACCAGCGGGTAGCCCGAGCAACGCACGCGCGCGCCTCGCCAACGCTTGGCAACACCGCCAAACGTGTGCGCGCCGCAACCAAAGTATCGTGGCCGCACCAGCACGCCGTCGAAATTCATTCGCAGCGCGCTCGTCGTACGATACGGTCGTGTGCGCTCGTCGCCGGCACCCGATACACTCGGTCGTAGTAAAAGCGTGCGTACAACCAAAGCGTAAACCGCGTACACTTGACAGCAATTAACGATTCGCAAGACTGCAAAAAAAAAATAAAACAACAAACAACCAGTGCTGTGCCTTTGCCGATTATAAAATACTGTGCTGAGAAAAATTAACGCAACAAATATTCAGCCCATACGATCCATCTCTTCGGCGACGCCTTGGCGAGTTCGGTGTGAGATGTTGTAACATTGTGTGCGGACAGTGGAGTGTGCGTCAGACCTTCCTCTTTTGCTTCGGCGCCGAAGAAAGGAAGCGGATTATTAAAAATAGATTCGACGAAGCGAGAAGAGCAACAGCAGCACACACCCCCCGTGCAATCGAGAAGTGCGTGACAGGAACATAACATGTGCTATTACAAAGTGCAGCAACGGACACGCGTCTTCTTCTTCCACCGCGCGCATTGAATTACCCATTCCCACAAACCCAAAGCATCACAAAGCGTGGACGAATATCGAATAATATTCGCAGAGGTGTGCCAGGAATTACTACGCGCCACCCTAAAAATAAAACTGCTTACGTGCGAACAATAAAGATTCGAAGTCCTCAGGAGTGCGTTCAGCTGGATGGAGACGTTCCAAGTTCATGTCTGCGTTTTCGACTTGTAGGTAGGTATTTCCAATCTATGATTGCGGTTATTTCCTGTGTAATTCCGATAACGGTCCGGAAATCCCAAACATTCATCTCGGCTTCTATTCAAGGTGCTTTTTGCCATTCGCCAGGGTACCACCAAGTGGTACCATCAACAATAATAAACTGTCAAGTCCATTGGTTAGTGTAGTTTTTAACAAATTCAAATTCATAATAATGCACGTGGAAGTTTTTTTTTGCAAACGTAATGCATGTTCTTGAAAATGTTAATAGTGTGAAAAGTGCTTTGAATAATGGATTATTAGCAACCCACGTGTCGACGCGCACGCGTATTCTCGCAACAAACTCATTATTGAAATCGCGTGTGTTTAGCATGACAGCAGAACGCGTTCGTGGAAATGTGTTAAATTCATAGAAAATTGCGCAAACGCGAGAGAGAGACGAGGAATCGGCGGTGCGTGTCATTGTATATGTGCGTCGCCCGAAAAGTCGTTTGTTATTTTTAAGCTGCCAACTTGAAGTACGTATGTAAACAGCGTGCGGGCGCATGCGTGAATATTCACAGCATAATATAACTCGTGACGAAAGAGTCCATGTGTGACATGCGAACACTTCGCGATGACCTTCTCTCCGAATCCGCAGCACCACAGCTGGCCTGGGCATCATCGATGCGAAGGTTCACTGCTGTTCAATTACGCTACAATTATGCCACAGCGCAATTAAGCCACTTACGCGGCGCGTAATTACGCTGTGTGCGAATATGTACAATAATCGAGTGGAGGTGTGTGTGCGCGCGGCGGTGTTCGTGGAAACGCCATCAATCGACGAATTTCCCGGAATGCGTCTCCTCACCGACGTCTTGTCTCATCGCGCGCGCGGTGCGGTGTGGAAACAGCTGACTGCACTCGATTTGCCCACAACGCGCGTCAAGTGGCCGCGCGTTCGATGATGCATTGGAAAAACATTGATAACCGGTTGGCGCTGGCGGCATGCGTATATATCATGCCTGCGAGTGACTGTATGAATGAACCATTCATATTCGATCGGACGTAATAGCGCTTCACAATTACATGCCGGGGCAGTTCGCGGCGCGAATTTGCATGTACCGCTGCTCGTCGCGGGGCGCGGAACCTGATGCGGTGACTGACGGTCTGGTGTTCCGGCACTGTTTTTTTCGTCGGGGTACCTGACTGCGGCGCTTGCAGCTTTTCGGCGTTTGGCGCAACATCTTCCGCGAATCGGCGGCGATGATTTGTAAGCGGCGCATATTTCGCCATCGCCGCATGCGGCCGCGGTTCCGAGAGGTCGATTATGCTCAACGTATCTCCGCGTGGCGAGCCAGCAACACGGTTTCGAGAAACCGTGGTGCGTGCGTTTGCGTGTGTGGTTGTGTGTCTCTTCTCGGCGCGCGCGGTTGGAAAGAGAGAGGAGTTTTTAAAAAGTTCGAGGCCGGTTCGCGGCGGTGGTGTGTGTGTGTATGTTGGTTGCGCGCTGCTTCGCCGGTGCGCTCGCTGCTGAGAAACCTATCTGCGAGTTCCGCGAAAGTGCGCCAATCGCTGCTTCCTGGAAGGCCTTTCCACTCGCCTCCTGCTGGCTGCCTGCCTCTGCCATGGCGACCGCGCCGGCTCGTAAAAAAGACGGTGCACATGAGATACCACCACACTCTCTCGACTCTCGTGGTTTCTTCGCTTCCACGAACAACAGCGCGTTGAGCACAAGACAAGCCGGCAAGCAAGAACGGACGGACACAAGAACGCACTCGGCGTTGCACTCTGCTTGCATGCGACCGAAAATGCGCGCGCGGCCTTTGTGTCGTCCCTCGGTGTGAATGCCCCATTATGATGCGACTTGGAGATGGGAAATTTGCTCGCCCTTTCAGCTATTGAAATGCGCGTTCGGGGACTGGCACTACTGCACACCTGCGTGTGCCCTTTCCAATACGCAGAACTCTCCTATTCACCGAATTTCGACGATTACTGAAAAGCGGAATGTCTTCCGTTACCCCAGCGACCGATACGCAGCATGTGCGCGGTGTGTCCCGTTCTTGGAATCGTTTTCGTTATTTTCGAAAATTCTATGAAGTCATTATTTATACACTCAAGGTCGCTATCGCGTGATTATATTGGAGTATTTTCGACTTGTACGCTCGGCAACGCGCACCAGCGTCGAGTGAAAACAGTTGCATTTTTAGCGCTAGTAAAAATATTGATCAACGCGCAGAGAATGAATGTTGTGGGTCGTGTATTGTCTTTCTGTGTCAAGTAACGGGTCCCGTCCGTTTCGATTCGCGTTTTGACGAATCGAGGTCGACGGCTACGCATCGCAGGTCGTCACTTTCCCCATCTTTCCAGTGTTTCTTGTGCGGTTTTGATCTCCATTGATTCAATTACAATGTGGATATAAATAGTATTTCTGACGACTAGTTTCCCGTTTATTAAGCGTAGTTGCGCGTACCCTATGAGTGTTACCGACTTAATCGAATTTAACAAGCTTAATGATTGTACTAATGTAAGTGCGCATTGTTTCAGATTGCAGCTTAACACTGGCATGGCATGTGCCTGCAATGATATGCCGTAAGACGAACACTGTGTGCCCGAAATGCCAGCACGAGTTTCCGCTGCAATGGACAAGCACACGACGCGGCCGACAGCACGGCATGAACGGCGGCGGCATCGTCATGCAGACGCCGCTCAGCCCGCTGCAATCGCCCGAGCCATCGCCGGAGCCGGCCGCCATCAGCGTCTTCATCACACCGCCGCTGCAGCCGCCGCCGCACTCGCCGCAACAGCAACAGCAGCAGCAACCGATGGCGCAAGCTCCTGCCCCGCAGCCGCAAGTGGTGCATGTCGTGCACCATCACCACCACCACCATGTGCCGCCGCTGCTGCCGGCGCCCATCATCCAGCTGCAGCCGCCGCCGGCCGTTGCCGCCGCCGCCGCTGTACCGCCGCCCGGCCCGCACGCCGCGCATCCCGACCTGCCCGCCGCCGATACCGTTCGGGCTCTTCGCCACTCCGGCTGGTACTACGAGAACATCACCTATCAGGATAGCCAGGAGCTGCTCAAGGACAAGCAGCTGGGCACGTTCATCGTGCGCGACAGCTCCGACCCGCGCTTCCTCTACTCGCTGAGCGTGCAGACGGAGCGCGGCCCGACGTCCGTGCGCATCCACTACACGCACGGCCTCTACCGGCTGGACTCGCAGCAGCACATCCAGGCGACGATGCCGGCCTTCCCGAGCGTCATCGAGCTGGTCGAGCACTACGTGGAGCAGTCGGCGCGCGCGCACAGCGCGCACGTGTGGGTCGACCCCAAGGGCAAGATGTACTCGCCGATCACGATCACGCGGCCGCTGGTACGTGAGGGCCAGGCGCCCGCCAGCCTCCGTCATCTCGCGCGCCTCGCGGTAAACGGCGCCGTGCGGCGGCGCACCGCCTCGCCGATCTCGGCGAAGGCCATCTCGCAGCTCGAATTGCCTGCTAGCGTCAGCCACTATCTCAGCGAGTATCCGTACTCGATCTGAGAGGCAGGCGTTCGTTGGAGCAACCCCACCATAAAATCCCCAGCCGCCGCCGTCACCCCCCAAGAATTCAAGACGTTAACCAAAGATAACTTGTATCATTAAACGAATTTACTCTTACAACAACGATGCAGGGGAGTACCTATACATACTCCCCCCCCCCGAGGACGTTATAACAGTGTGAAGTGCGTTCCGTGCTCTTGGTTCAAAGACAATCGGCTATCGCGCACGCGCATGGGGAACACAGTATTCGTATCACTCACATCCATTAGCCCTCTCCATGTCTACGTAAATCTACGTATGCGCAAGCAAAATGCGCATTCATCCCATGATACCCACAAGAAACATACGTGTTATGCGATTAGATATAATTCACAAATTCTATGTACATAACGAGTGTAAATGAAACCTGCTAAGGTGTTGACATCGCACATCAACAACACACCTCATGCGATTCATGTGTATTCACTTATTTATTTATTAGCATTCTTCCTTGTTACTCATACGTCGCTGACGTACAGATATCGTAAATGAAAACATTGTCGAAAAAATAACGCGAACTATTTGCTGAATATCAACAATCAAACTCAATATTTGTGCAAACTCCACCTCCACATATCGTATGGGCCCAGGCACAATGGGCTTATCTCTATGTTAAATGTTCGCTTATCGGATGGAAAAACTATTTCCTACACTTATTGTCTATTACCACATTCATCTACATTACATGATGATCATTCACGGATCGAACCATGCAAAGTGTAAATAAAAATGTATTATAAAAATGAATGTACTATTAAAACGTAAGAAAAGAATGTATTTATTAATATACATACAAAATGAAAGGATTCTAATAAGTTCAAGTAAATTATTTATTTATGATACAAAAACTGTTGACGTTATTTTCCCGTCGTTCTAATTTCATTTGATTTCCAAGACTCGCGTACAGGTATGCACGATTTCCAATTATCAATTCTGCGAATTGCAAACGTCTGTTCGTAGCAACAAATTTATGGAATTAGATAGCAGAGAATGGGACCAAGGGTGAACGAAGTACAGTTTATAATAATAACCACTCGTGCAAACGATGTTTCCACGAAACGGTTGCGAGTAATACGCAATTGAATTGGAGGCGGTTCAAACAAATTCCGCCTCCAGTAAAATAAGCCGCTGAAAGGTCATACGATCAGGCTATATTGTGGAAATTCTATCTCCCGCGTTAACGAATTCCCTATTCTTAGTTCTAATATTCGCGTGCGTTGAAGGGATATTGCAAATTGAAGATGAAATTCGATTTAGTTAAAATTTGCATTAATGGGAAATTGAGATCTTTTGTATAACGCCATTCACCATTAACTGCGTTGAAAACATCTGCAAATATTTGAGGAGGCGGACTTCAAGGGAACGGAATTTGAGCCGCATGAATTCGAGGAAGATGGGATTTACTTGTCGGGATCTCATTTCTCCAATCCCTATTCTCAGAAAATCACGAATGCAGAATTGCAACGTGGGAAGTACCAGTTTCTTATCAGAGTTATCAAACTTTCTGATTACCCAATATTGTTTGTCTATCGGTAAGCGTGATAAAAAATACGAACTACAAAAAATACGATTTGACCTGTTTGAGTGTTTAAGTAGTAATTCCCACTTTGCATCTCCAACTTACCCAACCTCATCCTAGACCTATTGAAACGATGTTTTGAAAGCTTTATGCACTACTTGCACCTGTAACCGTCTGCGCGCACGTAAGCGGAGCCCTCCCGTGCGTGGGTGTAAATTATGAAAATGCGCGACACACCTTCGTGAATGCAAACACGGCGGCGCGGAACACCTGCGAGCAAGCCGGTGAGTTCCTCCGCGCCCATTGCCAATGCGATTTGATTTATCGATTTATCGGCATGCTTCATGCACATGGGTCGGCCGCGGCAGAGAGAGGTCAGGACCAGGCGACGACGCCACCAACCTGCCGCAGACGGTCGCGCACAACGGCCGGCGAGGCCGCCAGACGGCCGCCGCCGCCGCCGACCGGGCCCGCTGTTTGCACTTGCTGCAATTCACGGACATTTGCATGCATTGCGCCGCTCACAACCAGCCATTGCGCAGTCAGAGCGCGCGCTAATGAGCCGGCGCTGATGAACCAGATTCGAACGCGCCGCGGCTTCTCGGAAGTCGCTGGCGGACGCATTCGAACGAAACGCTTTTCGATACGGAGAAAATCGTTACCGAATCGATTGATGTCCAATGTGTATATCGACATGCTACGCGCAGCCGAAGCCAATTGATACGCAATCATTATTCGCCAACATGCACTTTACTTACATGGATTACCGTTGCTTTTCGTCAGCCAACGAGCAGTAAAGCGAATTCTGCTATAGCAAACATAAAAATGCGGATTTTGTGCAAAAAAAAAAAACTATGATAATATGTAGACATAAGAACGTAAATCTGCAATGCAAATCCTATAAAGTTTGATCACATTATGCGATCTCAAGTATTTCTCCGAGAAATCTGAATAAACACCCAACGTCTTATGCATATTTAATCTGCCTCCAGAAGACGATGCTTGTTTGCATACGCCTTCGTGCTATCACGTGAAAAAGGGAACATTAACATGTTCCCTTTTCAAGTGTGCACGCTTACAAACTTCAAGTAATGCAATCTAAACCAAAACCGCAATATGCGAGAATCGAAACTCCTAAGAATTACAAAACACCAAAATCGCCCATTAAATCATTAAATATTAATTACACAAAACCCTTAGAAATTTAATTAAACAGCGTAATTATAACGACGCACAATATTCCAACGAGACGCAGCGCAACATTTGTTATCATCTCGCTAGCATTAATATTCCATTTGTTCTATAAATATTGTGAATGCGAAATGTGTTTGCAACAATGTAACGCATTGAAATCTGAATAAAACAACAACTATCCAACCGAACCAGTTCCGCGGATTTCGCATTAATCGCCGTTTGCACCGATATACTAACCGTTTTCGCAAATAAGACATAAATGCGGCGGCAATTAAAAAAATTGGCCGTTTTGCGCAATCATAAGCGCCGACTTAATGGGCGCCATCATTAGTATCAATTTTTAAAGAACGATGTTAAAGAGCTTGCGTGCCGCACGTGGCATAATTGCCGCCAGCCGATTATCGAGCTAATCTGCGTTAATTACACCGTAATGACGATTTGCTAAGATTCTCGGAACGTGCGCGTCTCGTTCGGCGGCTTTCCACCGATTCGTGGTACTGCGACAACACGTTGGGTGTCACGTGCACGCCAGGTAGCACAACGTGATGCTCGCCGGTGCAGTGAGAGACCACTTTACTCTTAATTCAACGAGTGCAATATTTGCATTGGCAGGTGCTGCGCACGATTACAATTGTAAGCATCAATTTACGATGTAATTTACGGTAGAAATCGTGCCAAATTTTGAGTTTGGTAACATTCCAAGATGGCGGACCATGTTCTTAAACACGTAATAACGATAATTTGCAATTTTTAAACCAAGGTTATTTTTAGCTGATAACAGCCTGGTTTGCAAATGTTTTTCATCAGAGACACAAATATTTCCTAACAATAATTACATTTTATTTCTCAACATTTAATTACACAGTATAAAAGTCGGTAAGTTTTATGTTTTCATTGCACTTTTGTGAAAACTGAAACATTGGCAATTCTAGAGAATAGGTGGTTTGTAAACAATAAAGAAACGCACGCAATTGACAAATTAAAACGAAAATAATAAAACCACAAACGCTGATTGCGCTGTGTTTGCCAGTTTACCCTAAAAGTGGGCGCCACAGGACGACAACGCCTAACAGACACACACACAAACGCGTCGGTCGGGATCGAATGTTTTTTTGAGGTTACCGCTGCTGCAATCGATTCGCTCCGCAGGAAAACCCAACGCAGCAGAACACAACGAATTGCGGTTGACAACAACAGCACATGCCCACTTACATAGTCGTTGCGATGTTGGATACCTAGACGAGGCTTACGCGGTTGTCCTTAGCCCATTTCCGGATAACCTTCGCGATCTGGTCCGCCTGGTTCGAGGGACTGTTACGCAGCAGCTGCAGCACGTCGGCGAGCACGTCCGGTGCGAACTTCTTCGCGACGACACCCTGCACAGCAAACACACAATAACACGCGAATTATTCCCGTACTTCGTTGGTGGGAAATTTGCAGGAATGCAAGTCAATGCCGGCAATTCGAAACGCGATCAACAATGTGCTGCTTGGCCATCCGCGCCGCAGGAAACAGCTGATAATTTTCTGTTACGAGAACTGCGACGACATCTGTGGCATAACAGGTGAACTGCGAGGAGTTCGCCTACCTAACGGTCGATGGCATTTACGGATTCAATTCGAATATATTTCGACTACTTTTCGATTACTTTAAAATAATCCAATTTCTAGAATAGAAGAAAGATGTGGGAGAAGCACGTAGAAAGAATTGATGACGAAAGATTAGTTAAGACTGTCAGGAGGGAGATACCACCAGAAAGAAAGATAACCAGGAGACTAGATAGAGAGATAGTTGGACATCTATATCGCAGAAACAACGTCAAGCGACTCCTCTTAATATAAGTAGAAGAAGAAGCGTTTCTAAGTTACGTTGTTCTTTCTTCCAATGCTCTAAGATCAGTGCTGGACGTATAGGCTATACAAGGTGCAGCTTGGGGCCCCCACTGTAATGGGGGTCCCCAAATGAATTGTGCACGTGAGCAATTTTATAGGGGGCTCCTTATAAGTCAACTCTTTTAAATACCTTGAGGCCTCACCAACTCTAAATCTGGTTCTGTCTAAGATTGACAGTCATCAGAACACAAGTCTAAGAACCTACCTGAAAGACACCGCAGAGTGCTCCCCGCTTTCCCTCCCAAAATTCGGGATTCGGCTCGAGGCGATCCAGCATGTCGAACGCTTTGGCGGCATACCAAAATTGCCCCATCCTGTATGAGTCATTCGCAATCATCAGCAACAAGTTGAAGCTCTCCGAGGACGTGTCCATTTTCAAATACAACTCCCACGCCGCATCCGGCTTGCCATTCATTATGTAACATCGGGAGAGATTTGATACGTAGATGTAGTCGCTTTTGATCTTTGGATCCTCAATTAGCAAGAACGTCTCCTCGGCTTCCCGATATTGATCGCAGGCAGTCTTTGCTTGCGCGTAATTAAAGTTGAAGGTATCATCAGAATGTAAATAACTCTTAATCGATGTAAGGTAAACAAGGACTTCCTCAAACTG
The DNA here is from genome assembly GCA_027574885.2 of Drusilla canaliculata. Taxonomy (NCBI): domain Eukaryota; kingdom Metazoa; phylum Arthropoda; class Insecta; order Coleoptera; family Staphylinidae; genus Drusilla; species Drusilla canaliculata. Next base: position 9,612 of record JAODGA020063130.1, read on the forward strand.
GGCAGCAAGGAAGAAGGACGCGGCCATACATTGTCTTCCTGGGATGGTGTCACATTCACTTGAAGAACTTCCAACCAGATGAAAACATTCCTCAGCTGTCTTTATGTGTTCGCTCTGGTGTAAATGTTTAAATTATTAAAACAAATAAGAGAGTTCTTTAAAGGTAATACTTACGGAATTTAACTCTTGGCCAAGCGCGGCGTTTACAACGGCCTTTAAGATATACTCTTGTGGTACGGCTGGTTGAAGGTCCTTGAGTAAATCGTACGCTTCCTTGGTGTCTTCCTGCTTGAGATAGTGGATGACCAGATTAAGTCTGGCTTCGGTAACGACGTCCACAAGCGGTGGAAATACTTGCATTGCTCCCTCACCACCTCTGAAGACAACCAGATTGTGCTTTACCAGATCATGGCCAAAGCCAGCGTTTGCACTCTGCTCGACTATGCCACGAATCTCACTCTCGGCCGCTGCACCATTGTACAATCGGAAATGATTACATGCCTTCAAGTTGGTAGCGATGACCGAGTCAGCGTATTGGTTCAGATAGAGGCCTAGTACGTCCTGGGACACATCGTAGTAATCAAGCTTGTAGTAACAAAGTGCCACGTAGACATTCAACGCCAAGTTGTCGCGATTTTGAAGCAGCAGTCGCTTGTAGATGTCAATCGCCTCCTGATAGTGCGCACGCAGGTAGTGAATGGCAGCCAAACTAAGTTGGTCCTCAATCACGTCCTGCAGTTCTTGATGGTGTTCCATCAACGCCGCCTCATCGCCAAGATTATGTGCTAGATGGAAATTCAACCGGTTCTTCAAACCGGACTGCGGGGCAGCTGCCAGAACTTCTTTGGATTCGTTGTAGTTGCCCAGATAGAAGTAGCAACAGGCAAGGTTTACCATCAAGTTCTTCACGTCCGTGGGGCCCTGGCGAATGTTCTCGTAGAGGTTCAGTGCTCGCTTGTAGTCACCCTTGTGGAAGGCGCAATATGCCATCCACAGATCGATAACGCTACTATGATCTTGATACTGTTTGAACTAAAAATAGATATTATTATTAGATTATCAACTATGAAGCGCTTAGTGGCAAAAAGTTCATGGTTTATAGAGGATTTTTTTTGCGCTACCTCCAAGAGTGTGTTGGCACCCGTGTAATCTCGTTTGTTCAAGTAGTCTTCAAACTGCGGCGATTTTTTATTGGTGGCACTCACGTTGCGCACGCTCTTCGCCGAACCACTATTATTCAGCGCGGGTTTGCTTCGTGAGATAATCTGGAATCATTTATACCCTTGAATTGTTTGGTTCCGAAATAGAACACTTCATTTATCAAACCATCTTTTAGCACTATCTTTGGTAAACGTCTCGCTGGTTGGATTTGTAAAATACTGTAAACGCGTGTAAACGAATGTCACTTTTCTGATGAGTGTTTGTATTGAGTGGCATAAACAGTAGTCATGGTGACTTGGAATCAAAACATCAGACTTGGAGTAAGTCGTAGGTTTTATGAATTACCGTAACAATCTATAAGTGTATATATAAATGAATCGTCACAAATGTATGCAAGAGCATCACTTAAGAACAGTTGCATTGATTTGAATACACGTTTCTTTGTTGTGTTTGTATTCTTTTTTTAAATTAACGCATCGGGTGCTGTGGCTATTAGCGTATGTTGGGCCCTTGTTTGAATGGCACGAGTAATAAAGAACAACGCCCTGTTAATATTTGACAAGAACCACTTTTTTCTTTTACCATACTACTATGCCAGCGAGGTGATCATGTTTGTAATGGTGAGAAGGTTTGTATGAAGTAAAATGTTTGGAAAACTGCATATTAAGTTTAAAATAAGAGTTAAAGAAAAACAATAAGTTGGTCGAAGTATTGGCGGGAAACTACACATAAGAAAGTCATTTCGGTAAAACCTATCATAACTCATAAACGGGCAGGCCGATTTTTATTATTCTTTTTTTTTGTTTAAAATTTTATTTGCTCAAGGTAGAATAATTTTCATTGAAATATTTTGTTGTTGTTATTTGGATTAGCTAGTAAATAATAAAAATAAACTGAAAATATTCTATTGTTGAAAATAAAGCGTGCACTTTGAATAAACTGAACATTTAATATAATTGGCAATATTGGACGGAACAAAGCTGAATAAATAAATTTCTGGAATATGACAATATATTGTTAGAAAATTTGTGCTTTTGACTGGTGAGTGGAATACAATTTGGCCGGACATGCAGAATTCTGGTGGGCGATTACTGAATGAAGTCGAGCGGCCCACGCAAAATTCCTGGATCGTATCTAGGTTACCCCACTCTATGCAATAATAAATAGAAGCTGGCAAAAAATTGCTCATTTTACGCGAGCAAATTGTGACAATTATTGCTACAATTGCTCGCTCAGATGAACATGTTTAGTGTGCAGAAAAAAGCACTCAAGACTCGACTGTGTGTGCGTAGACAATCCCGAAATTGTCCAGATACGTGTGGCACATGCCCACACGACCCGCCGGCCTGCGTGCGCTGGCGGGGGTTGGAGCGGGAGGCGGCGGCGGTGGCGGCGGCGGTAGCTGAGCCAGGCACTGGGAAAGCGGCGGCGGGTTAGACGACGCGCGTGCTCGCAGCCGACAGCAACAGCCGACGCGCGGTCCTCGGCCGGCTTGGAGTGTGTGCCAGTCGCCGCAACACACCGGCCGCCCCCGGAGCACCGCGCCGCATCGAGAGTCGCAACCGCTGCCGGCCGCCACCACCGTCGTCGTTGTCGTGCGATCGTATTAATTACGCAATCGAGTGAAACGTGGCAGCGCAAGAAAGCGAGGGGAACGAACGCCGGTGATTTGCGACCGCACATCGCGTCGACGTGTCCGGCGGAGGCGGCGAGAGCCTGGGGCGGCGGAGGGCGAACTCCTGCGGAGCTATGCATGTACACAAGGTAAAACCGCCGTTGTGCGCTCGCATGCTATTTGTTGCTCTCGTTGATTTGCGCGCCTTTTGCGTGTTTGTTCGGCTGGTGTGCGGAAGGCAATCGTGAGCGGCTCCTATCACAAAAGCGCTGTTATCACAAGCGATGGCCTTATCGTTGCTCCCCGCTGCCCGGTGCGGGAAGTGACATAATGATGCGAATCCAAACACGGCTGCCGGCGGCGGCCTCGGATGCGGGATGAAAGACTCGGAATCATCTGATTACATCGCGCCGCCGCAGCCGCCACCACCACCGCGGCCGCCGCAAACTCATTGTGTTATCAAACCTGAGGAAACGCGAGCCGTATTTCGTAATTAAACGTAAACACACGCTGTGCCTCAACAAGTTTTAACTTTTCACCGCCTCCATCGCAGCTGGAGAACAGCTAATGAATTCGCTAATTTACGACAAAAGCAACCTCCGACTTTCTTCATCGAAAATCGGCTTAGATCAAACAAACAATGGCGAAACTTTTCGAAAGCTTTCAAGTTACATAAAGCTCTTTGCATAAATTACAATAAAACAAAGAATTGTGCAACTTTACACCCTAGAATAAAGTTCTTAAATTTAACCAGGTTACGCAGTGTGTTTTCTTTTTGTAAATAATCGCAGTGATAAAGCGCAATTTTATTAGCTTGTACCAAAGACGAGTGTAAATTACCTGAAAATACGAAATTCTCGGTGAACTCAATGGCGTTACTTTAAGAAGTCATGTTTATTATGCCCATATCGACCGTCGTTTTGTATTTATGGACACTTATTTACTATCACCAACGCAATGGCTGGATGCGCTGGATGATTCTATTACTGCGCACTTTTCCGCACTTTCTTGGTGCGAAAAATGACATCGTGCCGCCTCCTGCGTGGCGGCTAGCATGTGTTTGCCCAGCTTGACCAGCCGCCGGCAACAATCATGGCGATAAGACGGACAACGCGCTACACACACAGACACACACACAAAAGCAGACACAAAGCGCATACATATACACCGACGACGCGACGTCTTATTACATTAGAGTCAATTAAACGGCAATTGTTTGACATGCGCGTGTAACGAGCCGATGCGCCGCAAAACGGCGTTCATTATGTAGATACGCGCCGCGCGGAATTGAGGCCGTGGGCGGCGGCGCATTAATTTTAATTCATAACACTTTCGTTGATTTGCTCATCAACGCGTGTAATTGTGGCCGCCGGGCGCGTGCGAATTGAGTGCGGACAGGACGGATTGCAACGGACAAAAATACGCTGCACAAAGAACAACCATTTTCCGCAGGCTGAAAGAAAGAAAGTAACGCCGTCGTGAAAAAAACATCCTTCGATGCATCGTTTATCTTTGAGTTAACGCGTTCCAGATACACTCAAAACAACACATAAACAACACATAAAATTCCGCGAATAACGAACATGAGCATCTAGAATGCACTGCATTAATATTTAATTGACCCAAAAACATTCCTATTAATTTAGCTGTGAAAATAATATGAATAATATATTATAACTCAATCTAGTACAAACTCATTTAACCTATAAATCATAGCTAAATAACATAATCTAGAATCATAAATTAGCCTCATCTAGAATGATAAAAAAACCTAACGTTAGTAATCTAGTCTGTAATTATATACAACCTAATAGAATATAATGTAACCTGAACATACTTCTATCATTGTTTTGAAAGAATTTCAAACAGTTTGACAGGATGACAGACGGTTTAAATGCATAATTACGGTAGCAGCTGGTTAGCGAGTTTATTTGTAACAAAACCGTTTTGGAAGTGAGAAGCTCGCTTCAACGCAATACCCACATGAATAAAATATGCACTTTGAGGCGCTGGGTCGTTGGTAAAGCAAATGCACTTCATTACAGTGATAAAAGCGCACGTTTTTATTCTGCCGCTCCATGCTTGGCTAATGTATATTTAATGTTTTTGACGGAATAGAAACTCCATCAGCAAGATGTAATTGCGGCTGAATGCATGCGCTGGAATGCTTAACATGTCGAACTCTGGCTCCCACAGACCTTGATTTCGGCAATTGTCGAATTGTGTTGTTTGCGCGAGCATGTATCATTTATCATGGTGACCGCTTGTCGGAAGCCCGGAAATTTCGCGTGATCCTCGCGACTAAGGAGCGCTAAGGTTGGCGGCGTGCCCGCGCTGCAGGCCGAGTCAGCTCTTGCATCTAGCGATATGAAAAAACGCGTTACATAATAATGTTCTTTGTCAGTGAGTAAATGTATGATTGTTAATCACTGTCTGTAAGGCTGAGATTGTAAGAGCGGTAATCAATGTGGAACTTGCGTCTCTTGCTTTCTGCCCAAGTGCGTGTTGTTCTTTTTAGCTTTTGTGCGGTCTCACAATGGACTTTTGAAAACTACTTAAAATGTGCTGGAAACGTGCTGCAAATGTGCTTCGTTTTGGTACCGGCGGATAAAAAATGCTTGTCGTTTCGCACCAAGCGACCGCGTCGTTGGCGCAGAATTTATATTCATGCCAGCTCGCCGCCCCACTGCGTATAAGCAGCGGGGTGACAAACAAGCCATCACCGGCATTGCCTGCAGCCTGGAGCTGCAGCAGTAGCCGCCGCACACAGGGCACTCTGCATCGATTTCGCCGCCGCCGTAGGAAATAATTCGGTAGCGTGGCCACGCTCGATGGCCGATGACATCGTCGCGTCGCTCTGGCGAACTAGCTGAAGTGTAAATTATCGATGCTCAGCTGATCTGCTCAATGGCCGGTGTCGGAACGGCTTTGTCACGTCACAATCAGCGATGTGCTTTCGGCGGAAATTTTGGGTATGTGCGTGTGCACTTTGGGTTTGCAACAGGAGTAATGGGGGCGGCAATACAAGCCCTTCAGCGTCAGCGCCGATGCTCGCGTTTGTTGTGCTTTTATGTTGTTACGCAGTCGTTACGATCGTTATGTTGATATGGATGCAACAATACGTGGCGGTAGCTACCATAAGCTCGTATGTTTATTGGAAAACAGAATTGGGGAATGTCGTCGGCCGGCAGGGCTATATTGTTACGGATATTACTGAGGTGGTCCTAAAGTGGCCTTGCAAATTCGAGTCAATGTTAGAACTAACTAACTTGACCAAACTGGCTTGCAAGTACCACACTAACCATGAGAGTATAGATTTACCTAGTAATCTTTTCTCCTATATATGAACACATCTCTTATAGATCTCGTCCACATTCTATTATCATTTTCTATGCTTTGCTTTGCTAATATCAAATTGCAATTGACAATTCAATTCATTATTCATATATACCGAATAATCATAATGGCCAATGGTCAATTAAAGATAAATATTGAACAATTTATTGAATCGATTTGTAGGAGAAAATGTGAGGCCCACAGGTGTCAACATTACAGGCACCACAAGCAAAATTTATTAATTACTTCAACTAATAAATTAAAATTACATTTCTTTTGATTCTTAAGTAAAGGGTTCCAATAATGATTTCCCATGAGATTCCAATAATAGATAAGTTTGCATTCAAACCAAAAACTAATTAGGTTTCAAGTTATTACAATAAATATTTTTTGCGTACCTTGCCTGAAAGTGAGGTATAACTCATCAAAAAACAATATAATAACGCCTATTTATGTCAACAAGTGACAATAAACATCTAAAACAAAGCCGAATAAAACTATTTTCAAAACTAGTGAAGATAAGAATTTGCAGCATTCTAGTTGGTTGAAATTTCCACGATTCTCCGCAATTAGTATTGATTTTTATTCAAATGAAATGCGTGCGTTCACACCGAAGTTTAGTTGCGTACGTAAGTCGCTAGTAGGTGCTTTGGCGTTTTCATTCAAATACAAAAACAACACGCTACACCATACGCAAGTTTGGTTCGAACGCTACCTTATAGAAAAAAAAGCAATTGGCGAACATGCATCTATAACCTTAAAACGTGTAAATTTATGTTTAACTTATGTGCGCAGTCCGTACTTTGTATAATCTATATCCAAAGATTTGTACTTTGGTCTGAGCTTTATTGGACTCGCTTTGTACTCAAAAAACACATCGTTAGTGCAAATCCTTTCCTGGCTCGTTGCGTTACATACTATTGTGACCCGGTCAAACTTTTCAAAAATTAGCTTTTAATATTTGAGAATGGTGTACACGAGAATGGTTGGTAGTAACGGACAGTTTTCATTGCTGTAAATTATTCCCAGACTTCCATTAACAATGCGAGAACTCGTGGAACTGTTTAATCGGCGTGAATTTTGTAAATTTGATCGACTGACACGCGAGATATATGCGTGTGTAACAAGCTGCGCGATGCTTGCCGATGTGTGCGCGCATTGTTCGGGTCTCCACTGTTCAGTTATACCATGTATGATAAAGATGGCAAAACAAGCACGCGCCGCGACAACATCTTCCGTTGCCGCAGCGAAATCGCCGTCGAAAATTCACACCCGTGCTGTTGTGCTCCGGAGATTTACTCAAGCCTATGATGCTCCCGTTCGGGGGGAGGGGGGCGGGAGGGGGACGTTTTGGGGCGGCTGTTAATAGGGATTAATGCCGCGTGTCAATTGCGCGCCCCGCGTTATGCGCTTGTTCGCAGCAACCGCGAACGCTCTTCGAATGCTTAAACCCCCGTGCTAATTTAAACACAGCATCTGACCTGAATCGCCCTTGGTTGGAGCTGCCGCAAAACACGTACGGCAATGTAATAAAAATATTGCCTACTAACGTGTGACTACGTTAGTGGACAATGTTGTTAGCGAAGTACAAGCAAGAGGAGTAGAAGCACAACGAGGAGCCGAGAAAAAAAAAACCATAATAAAGTCGATGCGGCCACGAATTTTCCACGCTAGTTGGCGCGAGTCTCACGGCCGACAGCTCTTTCCCTTCCGGTATATTAGTTTTCAACCTGAGGACGACCACGACTCAGAGGGGGACAAAAGATCGATAAATTATGTTTCTTAAATTTGCGCTTATATTCGAGGCTGGTGAGTGGAGTGGTCTCCCATGCGCCTACTGGTGGCTGGTAACTTGTAACTGGGTGGTTGGTAAATGACCTGATAGCTGCTGGCTGGTCGAGCGCAGAATTTACAATGCTTGCATCCGGTCCATCGTTGCTATCGCTACCATCAGGTGCTGGGTGTTCGGTGCGAGTGTGCATGTGCGCGCTAAAAAGGGCGGTTCGGACGTGCGAGGGATGCTAGTGTGAACATGGGTGCGAAATAAAAGGCATGGCCGGGGGAATGAAGTGTGCGTCGGCAAGCAGAGAGCGGTCGTATGCCATCCTGGGTTTTACACTCTCGAGCCGCGCTGCAAGCGGGATGTCGCGACGCGACGCCTCGGCACGCAGCAAGCACTGCGATTGCTTTCGATATTTCAAACACGATGGAGGATGGAGGGAAAACACACACACGACTCCGCTCGCACCGCCGCTTCTGAAATCCCAGGAACACTCTACCGCGCCGTGCGAATGCAGGCATCCTGCGCGATATTAACGGTCTCACGTGTCGGCCTAGGCGGAGGAAACAATGAATATTTGACCTACTTGACGACGAGTTGTCTGAAATGCGCCCGCCGTTCAGCGGCAAGTAAAATAGAAAAATCAGCATCTCAAGATTTACTTGGTGTATGAAGGCTTGGCAACTACCTCGAAATGATTGCCCAGCACTCACGCACCGCCTCCGCATACTTGCAAAGAAATCATTCTGCGAATTGAGAAGCATGTGCGGAAAAGACGTCGCATCGGTGGAACATGAACTAGCAAATAGCAATTTTAATGGCACGTGCTGCTTGCCGCTCCCCTTACTCCACTGAATTCTAAAGACGCAATTCCACTGAGGCAACGCTGATCGACATGAGGCTGATACATATTTCCTAGTGATGATTGATTTTAGGTGTGCGTAATAATGTTGCATGCTTAATTTGCCTCACCACATCGTATGCGCTTTGTCGTCTATGTTTGTAGCATGCGTCTGAAACGATTTTATTAAGGGAACATCTTGCAGTATGTCTTTACCAAATGTTGCGGCAGCTGTGTAGTTGGTGATTGTTTTGAATTTCAAGAAAAATCGTAATAAGAAAAGAAGTTCACCACGGTGGTGAAAATGACAACTATATGTTGGTGCTGAAGAAACGCAATATAACTTATACAACCATTTGCTTGCTAATGAAGGGTTATTTTGTAATTCTACACGAATGCATAGATGATTTTGAGTACTTGTTTGATAAAATCTCACCCGCTATGAAAATGCATGATAAGCTTTTGACTTGCAATACCACCTTGTTTGAAGTTATTAGTGACTGAGATATTTGGCAACGGGTGATAGCTATTCATCACTTATGTATCTGTTTCGGATATCTGAGCCAAGCATTTTTAAATATTTTGATTGAACTTTTATCGTTTGCGATGATATGCTAAACCCATGTTTATGATTTTGTTTTTCTTTTTATCTCAGGAACTGTACAAATATTTTTTTCGCATACTTCGTTCAAAAGTGAGGTATCATCAATAAACTCATCAATAAACAACGCCTGTTTATGTTAACGAGTGACGATAAACATCCAAAATGAAACAGAATAAAAGTTTATTCAAAAGTTGTGAGGAGAAGAATTGCATTGTTGCGGTTGGTAAAAATCGCCACCATTCTCGACGGTTCTCCACGAATTGGTATTGATGTTTATCAAAACAGAATGCGTGCTTTTACACCAAATTTTTGTTGCGTACGTAAGTGGCTAGTAGGCGCTTTGACACTCTCATTCAAATGCAAATAAACAACACTCTACACCTAACGCAAGTTCGGTTTTAACGCTGCTTCAAAAAAAAAGAAACAATTGGCGGAGATGCAACAATAACTGTAAAACTTCTAACGACAACTAACTGTTATAACGAAATGTCAATAACAGTCTCTAAAATTGTAAGTTGTCGTTCAAATTATGTTTACAGTCCGCACTTTGTATTATCTATATACTCTAGCTTGTGTCAAGTGATCTTTCGGACGATTTAAGCAAAAAAATAACGTTGTGCACAACTCTGCCAGTAAAGATTTGCACTTCGCCTCGTAATTTACAGTACTCGCTTTACTCGTACTCAAGCTACACGTCGCTAGTACAAATCCTTTTCTGGGTCGTTTCTTCGTTTTTAGAAGTCCAATGACCTAGAGCGCATTATCGCATTAAACTCCAAGAGACTCACCAGTGCACCGTTGAATGCCACGCCTCTTAAAGTTCATTAACCTATACCTTGTCGCATACCTCACTAACAGAAAGGGAACATTTAAATTAAAATGCAGATAGCACAGCTACTTTGCCAATGTGCTGCGTTAAATTTAATTCACTTTGCTTGTTTGTTGCGTGGCAAATCAAAACATGAAGCGCCGCCACGCTGAAAACTAACTTGCGGCGGGCACCGGCGAGCAGAAGATGACAACAACACAAAGCAAAGCAGTGAAAGTTGCCGCGAAAACAACCACCTCTAATGTTGTCGCTCGCCCCGCTCCGTCAGCACGCTTTGAAATAGTATCAGGCTTGTCAGACTTGTCTCAAATTTGAATTGAGTGCGTGCTGACCCAAATACGTGACGGATTTTATTAGGGTTCATATTTGTTGATGTATTGATGTTTCATGCGACATCGCCGTCGGCCGTGCGCACCGATATTGAACTTGGCGTTGACAAAAGACCGCCGACCATGAGCAAAAAAATTACGTACGTGCAAAAATCACGCTCGCCTCTATGCAAATTGAGATACAGGCAATATTTTCTCTTTCCGCGTATATTTATAGCGGACAAATAATGATCACAGCATGTATTCCATCACATCCATCATAACCACAATATCAATTACAAAATCTAATAATGCGATCATGCATGCATTTCTAAAATGTCAAATCTTTCAAAATGTAATATCCAAAAAGTAATCGACTTTAACCACAAGCACAATGAAGAAAGAAAAAATACAACCACAAAGAAGAAAGAAGATAAGCATCACCTGTTTTTGTCAATTCATTATTAATTTGGAATTGATTGATGTGATTGATAAATTTGTCAGAAGCCTATAATTATGCCTGGTTTAATTAATCTCAATTTTGTGGAGTGTATTTCGTATTTATTGAAATATTGTTTCCAATATTCCATATTTTATATAAACAGTAATTACTTCACAGCGTTGTGATCAATAAAATATTTGATTTTTCATTATATGAGTATATAAGCGGTGCCAAATTTTCTGCTCTTTCTATGTCAATTACAAACGGTGTTCTTTTACCATAGACTATATTCTATATAGACATAGACTATATTCTAAGCATATTTTAGAATACCATTCAATGGAATGACTTATTCACTTGAGTAATAAAATTGTAAAATTCTAATTGGATTAAATGGAAAGTAATCAGAGAAAATGCGCACCCGTCGACTACAAAACACACACTAAACATGCATCACTCAGCTGGATTACATAAAAGAGTTGTCTACGTTTTGGGGGTTTAGGGGTCATTGAACTTCAAGGAGCCCGCCAACTCACCGCTACTTTTATATACTAGAGTGCACGAAGAGCGTATACCATGCATTATTCCCACTCTTCTTTTGATGGTTTGTGCGCCGGCTGCGGGTCTCAAGGAGTTCATTGTCCAAGACCAGTTTATCCCTCAATACGTAATTTCCCTTCCAATAGTATGTGGTATGTTCATGAGAGCTCTTCCGATAGTCTGTAGAACAATAGAGGAGTTATTTTGGTTAATCGGTAATTGTACAATATTGTTATGCAATCCACTGTGGATAGTCCAAATTGGTATGAAAATTACTCTAGCGTTGTATAAATAACCGGGGGTTGTTGCTCTCTGATGTCCCAGTATCTGCCCAAATAGACAGCGATAATCCGACTCAACCAATCAGTTTCCGTTTTGTATCATTGATCAGCACCAACGCCGCCGACCGGATACGCCTGGACAAACGCGCTAGTTATTAGCGGTGTATTTGGATGCATTCGCTGATATGATTATGAGCTGACTTCGATTAGCACACTTGTTGAGTGTCTCTGGATGGCAGCGCGCCCGGCGGCGGTCCAACAGGCTGCTTGGGGCCGCGGCGTAGCATTGCGGTCGTCGGAGGATCGATCCCCCTCGGAAAACCCGGGGGCCGGTGTGGTGCATATGTGTGTGTGTGTGTGTGTGTGTGTGTGTGTGCGGTGGCGGCAGCCTTCCATGTCGCAAGCGTGTGTGGGAAATGTACACGCCAGCATACTCGTGTGATGAGCAAGATCGAATTATGCTCGCGCATCGCAAAGTTGCATCACACGAAAAAGAGTGAATTTTTTTATTTTATTTTGCCCCGATCTGAACACATGGAAGTACAATTTGCGCACCGTGTGCGAGTTTAGCCAACTTTTCCAAGCATGTTTCCGTCGATTTCGTAGCCACTCGCATCCTCCATCAACAGCGATAAACTTATAATTGAGATCTGTTTGAGCCCTACGTGCTTGCTGTTGACTACGAGCAACAGATCATTATGGCGTGTTGCAGGACGGCAAACGGGAAATGATTTCTTGTGCACTTGCGGGCCGGAAATGCAAAGACGTACTGCGGCAAGGTAATTTCGTTTCCCATCTCGGCTAATATTTGTTCAACATCTCAGCCGCAAAAGGTCGCACGAAGCGAGCAACTGGTTGATGCTGGCGTTGTTGGAGTGGCTCAGGCCGGTACGCGGGGATTTGATTGCTATTAAAACAACTCGAAGGTGCGTGCGGCGCATAAAGTTGAGCAAAACACTAAGTGCCAGTCAATCTAACATTGCGGAACCTAATCAAATTCGAACCAAAGTGAAGCACATCATTATGCTGAAAGTACGAAAACATCAGTACAGTAAACAAGTGTATCAAAAGGGCCCCAAGTAAAACATTTCTTCAGTCACTATTAAGTTTGAGCATATAGACTTTGTATAGACTTTAACACAAACAAATTGTAACTTAATTTAAAAGCCTTCTATTAGTTCAAGAGTTTATTCATAGAAGACGCTCGATTTTATCTAAGCTTGGTTTTGTAAAATGCAAATGTACTCAAATAACACCCATCCGGAAACCGCACATTTCACTGTTAACAAACAATTACCGGAAAATTGAATCCGATTGCAAATACGCCAACCGTGTCGAGCATCTGTCGCGCCGTGACTTTGAATTAATTATCGGACTATGCGTTGCGGCGCTCCAATCCGCTGTTCACACACCGAACACTGATTCGATGATTCCTTCACGTTTGCTTGCGACAAGATACCAGCACGACTGTAATTAATCGAATTTTGTAATGCAAACTTTTGCACAAAAGCAGCTTTCCTGCTACTAAGCTCAAGATCAACCAAAATTTAATTAAGTTTGAAAACAAGGACGACGCACATATTTTTGCACTCAAAGACCATGGAACACAATATCAATGTGTTTCATTGCGCTGCGGATTTGCCAGCGATGGAATTAAGCACTGGCTATCAAAAGAAGTAGCGGGCTTCATTAGTTCGCCGGTTGCTTGGCGCCTTAGGTGCCTTAGATGCCGTCACGTTGTGCAGGGTGCAGTGATGCGAATGTTATTCATTCTGACTACGGCTGCCACTCGCTGCTAGTTGTTGCGTTGGCGCTGCTACGGCATTAATAATTTACGCTTCCCCGTTGTCTGTCTGGTGCGCGACGAGTGCAATCAGAACCGAGCGCGCATTAACTTGATTAAACTTATTTGCTTGGCTTTCGCGATTCGCAACTTTTTACGAAGACGCCGCGGCGCGTCCGCAAGCCACTGTGTATTGAGTGGAACTAATTAGGGGAATTGTGTTTTAAAATTGCCATAATAAAGTGTTTCTTGCAATATTATCTTGAGGCTTTACAGCTTTATATCATATTTAGGGATTATTTTTATTGCAATCAAATTTTCGATTACATTAATTGCTGAAAAAGCTGAGAGGATGCTTTAGACTGTCCGAAAAGGGAGAATGATAGAGACATTATCAAAAGAATTCCTATATAGTGCTATAGGTTGTCAGCGGAGCTCTTTTTTATACTCAACTATGGCGAAATAGGTCCCTTATAGTGCTACATGCTGTCGGAAGAGCTCCTTATACTCAAGTGCGTTGAAAAGGTTTCCTTGCGTGATACAGGCTGTCCGAATACCTTTTTCACTAAAATGTGTCGAAATAGTATCTATGTAGAGAGAATGTGTCAAAATTCTGTGATTGACATAGAAAAAACGGCAAACGTTCTAGTTACGGTACTGATTCTGGATCAGCAATGAGCTGATTGGCTGTTGTTTGTAAAGTGACGTTACCTAGTGTTCAAACTTAGATACATTTGGTATCAAATTATGTTTTTGAACGTACCTCAGTTGGAAGAGATATTTGCCTAATTAATTTATATAACAAGGCAAAGTTTTCTTCTTAGTCCGTCGTTGATATTCTTAAACTCAAATCATAAAAATAATCTATCAAATAATAGTAACTTTCCAATCATGCGTTTTTACCGGAAAACGTTAATTCAAAATCCCCCAATTTAAATAACAAAGGTCAAACTCCAAAAATACATATATGTTTGATTTACGCAGAAAGCTGTTTATGGTACGTTGGACGGTTTATTCTGATTAGGTTTTGCGCATTCGCTTACCGGAAACGCAATATCCGCCCACGGTAGTGAATGCGTCCCCTCGATCAGCACACCGTCGATTTTTCCAAACACGTTTTGTCGTCGGATGACATGGAAAATCAATATGCCGAATCCCGTGGTGGAGCTTTTTTCCTGATGTGACACAACATGCTTAGACCGCTTAATTACCCTCGCATTTGATGACCTGTTACTGTCAGTCACTGTCGGTTGGTGGCTGCTACGCTGAAAATAAAACGCCAATACACACTTGTTCTTTCCAACCCGTCCCAACACGCTGTCTGCGCGCAACTTAAAACTTTGTATCAAAAGTTTTCTCCGCACGGAATAAATGACTTAAATTAAGCACATTTAACTTCAACGACTGACTTTCCGACCGCGTTCGTCTGCATGGTGGTTTATATCCGGAAACGTGCGCGTTTTGTGCGATACGTCTTTATGTGCAGAGTAAACGGCAAACTTTGTTTGCTCCCGATTGAAGCAAAGCAAAGGAGGCTTAACCATAAATCGCAACTTCGCATTGCGAGACGCAACGCGCGGAGATGATGCAATCTTGCGACAATATTTTGCTGGCTGCGCAAATATTAGATTAATTCTTCGGCGCACAACAAAGTTCGCCATCGCGTGCTGTATGCCATCGGCAAACAAGCGCAGAGGGGCCGCAACTGTTCGGCGATTTGAATGTGGTCGCCAACGCTGAAAATTATTCTCGTTGCAGGACTAATGGAAGCGCGTAATGGAATTTGGCTTCTCGGCGAGGACGTTTCTGCTGATCATCTCCACACTCGCGGCGGCGGTATGCGGCGGCGAAGGAAGCGACCCCATGCCGAAGGTGAGTAGCGCACGAATTCCAGCCAACCGCTTACAGATTGCCCTGATTGTGAATGCAATTACGCCGCATTGGAATCACGACCGGATGGTTCCGGTTTTTGGCGCTCGCGCTGTTTGCGCCGCGATGTCGCGTCTCGATCGCGTTAATCAATCAACTTCCGAAGGCTACTTCTGCGCGCCATAATCAAACGCCAGCCGTGCTCGATTCTTCTCCGCACTTGGCGCAAAATTCGTCATACTAATGGATCTCGACGTCGCTCGGCAAATATATTCACATCGACATGGCAGGTACGCGGAGGGATACAGATGTTTCTGGGTCACTTCCGAACGAAAATAGCAATGCAAAACCCGTATTTGTTATACAAAGAAAACCGAATAATAATCAACCCTTTCATTCGGCGGTTATCTAATCAATAAGGTTACTCCATTGTTTATTTTAAATATCTTTTCGATGACATTTTACATTTTACTAAACAATAGAAACGCGTTTTCTGTTCCGGATGTGAATTGAGAGATGTTGAAGAAAAAGCGTACTTTTGATTCATTTCGCATTATTTGCTTCGAATACCTGAAACTCAATACGTCTGCAAAAGTAATTTATTGGTCAATTTGGTGGCGCATATCCGTTCGAATTCCCTCAGCGTGTTTCGCACAAAAAGCTTGCATATTTCATGCTCCCCATCACGGATGTGCCACACACACGCCGCGCCGCGGCAAATAAAAAAATGCAATAAAACGTGATTCAAATCGATTTGAGAGCTAGCCCAGCGTTTGATATAAACTGACATTAAAGTACGCAACGGTATAGGAAAATGCAAATTAACCAATTGCGTGCCTGCCGTGAGCACGAAAGCAGAAAAAAAAGTATGTTCCCAGCGTCGGGCGCACAATGACCCTAATCAGAATTAAATCGCGTAGATTCTAATTCACTGCCGGGTCACTTTTTCTTTTTGTGTGCTGTTTGTTCTGTCGGACGAACTTTTATGGTGTGTTTTTTTTTGGTGCGCGGGTTTTCGGTCTCATCATGTTTGTACCCTATTGTCGGTGGGGTCAAAGGAGCGGGAGGAGGTGAGTGTGGTACAATGATAAATGTACTGCAACTGAAATAACGCAATGGACGTCCGGGGGTGTGGAAAGGAGGTTGAGTGGCCCGGACCTTAGATGAAAGGGATCAGCGATCGGCCGGTCTTGTCGATCGACACATACACGCGCCGAACATACTGTGCCGCCCACCGGGACGGGACGGCGCTGTCACTCTTGTCAGACAATCGAACGTAAAACCGGAAAACGGGAATGGAATCTATGCGCGCAAGCGTTCTCTCTGGCTGCCAGCAGGCACAGTATGGAATTCTGTGAATGGCGCGCCAGGCCGGGAAGCTCGACGATAGTGCGTCATATCTGCTTCTGAATGGAGCGATGTCGAGTACACTGCTCCTTCCAATTCCAATCCCTTCTACCATAGAAATACACATGTGGGTGGAATGAAGACTTTATTTTTAATGCAATTCTGAGCATGCATTTGACATTAAAATTCCGTTACAAATGTGCTATGGTTTTCTTTTATGTGTGATTGTCATGCATTAGGATGTGGTAGAAGTGAATTTGAAGACGATCCGCGATGTGTCCACGAACAGCTTCGGCGATCTGTGCATTACCGAACAGTTCCGTCTGCTCTCGGTGCCCATCGATGCGCAGCGCTACGACGCCGCCCGACAGAAGGCAGATCTCGCCGCCATGCTTCTGCAGGACCTTGGCTTGGTACATCACAATGGTGAGTAAAATAAAGCCAGCACTTACAATTAATATATTACTGATCTTATCAATTCACATTAGTAACAGCACAAATCAACATAGACAAACACTCATCTTCTTAGCAATCTAATAAATTACGTAAATATCGATTTCCAAACAAAACTTAACTATATATAAAATGCGAATGGTGCATCACGCTTCATGGAAATGGAATTTGTCAAAACACTTAGCTCAGCTGGTGATGCATGACACTGGTAACAAAATGTAATCAAATGTTACGCAAGTTGCAACGTTTTCAAATTGCTCCTTTGTCGGACAATGACATGACTAACATGATGACATGTTTTTATAAAAGTGCTTATTTGTATAAAACCTAGCTGATACAATCTCATGAAATATCATCAGAAATAGATATGAATAATCGCTTGTATTAAACCATCATCCGTGTGACTAAAGAGTTATGTAACTTAATCTAAACGTGTCTCATCTAGTGCGTTCTCTTAATGTTTTGTTTGAATTTCATCTCAGTGACCACATTGTTATATAGGATACTCTCGTTTCGTGATACGCCAATTCCGGTGATCTTCGGAATCCGCATATTTGCTCTGGGATTAGACTCTTCGGCAGTTTCCGGTAGTTGGGTACCCTCTCCGATGGATCCATTTGGGTACATACCACGTCGGTAGTTCTCCGTGGATAAACTGCTCCGGGCACTGTTATTATGACTGTCTGGCCGGTTGTAGCCTAACGCAGGATTGCCATTGTGTCCTTGATGCACGCTGGGAATGCTCGCATTTGGAAGCGCTGCTTCGACCGCAGGTTGTTGCAGCGCGGCACGTGGAATCATTTGCGATTGCCATTTCTTTTCCTCCATTTGCTTTTGGTATTGATTGAAGTGGTTGGGTGTGATGGTGGCGTAGATATGGCCGGATGCAATCGTGGCAATCACACCCTTCACTTTGCCATTAGTTCCTGGCGGTGGTGGTTCCTGCTGGAACTGCTTTTGTGGATTGTAGTTGCAATCAGCTTCATGCTCCATGATCTCCGAGCCAAACTTGAAGCGCTCCTCGCAGCCATTCATGCGATACGAACACTTTACGATAAAGCATTCGAGGATTATTTCCAGTGCGTGATCGCGCATAATTGGGGGCTCCTGTAGGTCGGGGCCACATCGATAGCAAAGATACGTCCTATCCTGACGAATGAAAATCGGCGCAGCGGAGAGGTATCCAAAGCAATGAGCACATGTTATGAGCTCGTGGGTTCGCTCATTGGCAACTATGTAGTATATACCTGAAAGGGCAATGTTTATAGTCCCATAGTCCTAAACTAGACAATTGAACTCAGGAGATTTTAAAATTGATGGTATACCTTTATGTTGTAATGGCGGTCCGTTATCGATCATGCAGCTTTTCCAACACAGGCAGCATCCACTCTGACCGAATTCGCACTTTTGTTCATGATGAAGCACCTCCGGTCGTTCCAGCAGGCGGTTGCACAGCTCAAAGGCACACGGAAAAACAAAATACGCGGCAGCATCCTCAAACGCAATGGACCGCACCGATTGCCGGGATGCGTACATCGACGTGCATCGTCCACAGAATACGTCGTTATTGGGCAGTATGCGCACCGAGTCACAAGATAGGAAATTCCTACACCTAGAACACACCAGGCGGCAGAGAATCGTGTATGGCGGCAGTTGCCGGCTGCGGATGGCGTTGTTCATCGTCGTTGTCGGTCCCAACGTGCTGCACTGCTGTCGATCCGAACGCCAACTAAACTGTGAACACCGTCCAGCGCTTGCCACTAATTAAACGGCGACGCTCCAATAATCGCGGACGCTCTCCGACGCCGTGTGCTTTATTTAATTTAATTGCGAGCGCATGTATTACGTGCAAGAGGGTCTTCGGGGACGCGGGCCGTTGTTGTGCCGTCCACGGTGCTTCTTGGTTGCGGATTGCTGCGCACCACGCCACGCTGACGAACGTCTCATGCGAAGAGGGACGTTGCAGTCGTAAAGAGCGCAAACATCATAAACCCACTACGGATCGCGTTTGGCACAGCGCACGCAAGGCTTGCTTGACTTGGTCGACCGAATGCGAATTGAATACGTGTTGATGGCCTTTTTGCAAACAAGTGGCGATAATCAATGATTGCCACCTCCTGGCTCGTTCCACAGATAACGATGGAAAGTGTTCCCGGATTGGCTTCGCATTCTACCACGCGCACAACCGCACCGCGCGAATACACACAATATATAAGCTAGCACATTATTATAAGTGTTTATCAATCATTAAGTCATGCTAGGCAAGTTTAAATTTTCGCGAAATGAAAACTCAAGGCAAGCAGTGCGCTGCTGAATAATAAATACGCGTTTCCTATACTTTTTTGTTTGATGGTACGATAACAAAATACCATACAACTGATACGACGACAAGTAGACCGCTTGCATTAGATTAGATTACATTTTGTCATCTATTCGACTGTTGATTCAGCGCTGTTGTATTATCGCGATAGCGTTGTACGCGCGTACCTGATACTCGAAATAAACTAAAATTCAACGCGCAAATCATGCTACAATTACGTACTAAGCACGCCGATAAGGGGACAATGTTTAAATTATCATAAATTTTTTAACTATTGCCGTCTGACTCAACTTGGCAATAGTTTCGTAAACACGCATGTAAACACACATTCTTCAAGTTCAATATCGAGATTGATCGGTTGTTGAATTGGGACTCGAATATGAATGTTTCTAGCCCAAAATATGCTGATATGTTTAGTTGGTATCAACTATTTCAATATGCCAATATAATGGATCGTTAGATTCTAGTTGGGGAGATGTTCAATTCACACCTGTCGAATAATTGCAGGCCTCCAGGACGCGATCTCACGCAACCTATTGGTGTCAGATCAGCTTATCCTGTCGGCACGCGTACTAGCGATCAACGTGACGACCAGCGAACTGCAAAACTGCGCTTGGTGGCAGCGACAGGCCATGGAGATGGGTGGACCGCGACGGCTGACGGAAAACATGCCGCATATTGGACAACGACCGGATGCTGAGTATCCATGGTACGTTTCAGTGATCCTCCGGATAGCAGACGTCTATTTTCGGAGTGCGGTCATAATAGTACGCATTGTCAATCCAATATTCCCACCCACAGGTACGAGGACGCGGATAGCACACCAGCCTTGCGTTCGCCCAAATTTATGCCCAGTCCAACGAACATCTCCTACAGCGGTTGGTGGACGTATCCGTACTACTCCTGTACTGAGCGGAAGTGGTTAATTTCGTACAGCGTGCCCATACCATCACAGGGCAGACATGGGTACCTCCCCAAACCCTCCCTAAGTCTTTCAACTAATAGACTATTTTCCAGAACAAAGGGTTTCTTGAGTCTTGACATTGATGTATCTAATTTGGAGGTAAACCAATGTGAAGCATCAGAGAGTAGTAACGAAGTAGATGTCTTTCATGGTACCCATAAATGTCATAATTCTACATCAAAGGTATATTAACCATTCTGCTCATATATATCATGTTATTAATAAATAAAAAATATTTCTAATGTGTTCAGTGTCTCTACCAACAAAATCAATCAGAGGGTACCTGGAGAACAGGAAGTTACATGTGCAAGTGTCGTGATGGTTTTTATACAACTCGAAATGATGGTTTATTTAATGGTACACTTGTAGAAGGTACATCTAATACAAATAACTTTGATAAGCAGTACGTATACATTGTAATGCTTTCAGTTGCGTATGCAGAACATCTAGAAAACTCAAGTGAGGTATGGTCACAAGTCTTCGGTTGTCTGCAATGTGCTCCTGGTTGTAAGGTTTGCAAAGGCCCGGAACCATGTTTAGCTACATATCATTGGCCATTTAGGTAAATGCTATCCTTCATCTGTTACAAAAGTGTAAAACTTGGTACCTCTCTTGATTTCAGAATAAGTCTGCTCGTAGTTAGCGTTTCATGCGCATTCTGTACGGTCATACTCATTATCTACATGTTTCAACACCGCAAGTTGAAGGTGTTTAAAGTAGCAAGCCCTACATTTTTGTCCATTACTCTATTGGGGTGTGCTACCATGTACCTTGAGGTAGGTTTACATGCACAGCATGTTAGGAATTGGGAGTACCATGAAGTATTTTTACAGATGGCGGCCATTTATCCAGTTTTGGATATGTACGCCTGCGTGGCAACCAAATGGTCGCGTCATTTGGGCTTCTGCATTACGTACACCGCACTGCTGATGAAGACGTGGCGAGTCTCCTTGACATATCGTGTGAAATCCGCACACAAGGTCAAGCTAACAGACAAGCAACTCTTGCAATGGATGGTACCAATCCTTTTGGTAATGTTAATTTATCTAAGCACATGGACTTTGAGCTCAACACCAGTTGCTGAAGAAATCGAAGATCAAGCGGGATTGAAGTTCAAACAATGCTCCTACAACTGGTGGGATCATAGTCTGGCCATTGGTATAATATTAAAGGTATATTGATATTATCATATTTAACGTTGAGATTGTAGGGGAGGTATTATTTCTGGCGTGGGGAATTCGTGTCTGCTATAATGTAAGAAACGCGGAGTCTTTATTCAACGAGGCGAGATTGATTAGTTACGCCATTTACAACATTGCTTTGGTGAACTGTACCATGGTTGCATTCCAGTAAGTCATAGTATTCGACGTAAACAATTCCGTGCAAATAATTGTGTTTGCAGTTTGTTAATATTTCCGAAGGCTGGACCTGATATTAAGTATTTGTTGGGCTTCGCTCGCACGCAACTGTCAACAACTGTAACGATTGCTCTCGTCTTCGGGCCGAAGGTAAAAATAAACACCGACTGTTTGTTGTTGGCGATGTTTGCAAGTGCTACGTCTAATTCAATACATGTCATTGCGTGCTTTCTCCCGCACACAGGTAATAAGAGTGCTGAAAGGACAGGGCGATCAATGGGACAACCGGGCGCGTAGCCGCGGTGTTACCGCATCTTTCTCCTTGAACGGCATAGGGTTGGTCCCTGAGGAACCGCCGGATTTATACCAGGAAAACGAGGAACTTAAGGCAAGTACAAACTCTAGAGCTTTAGGGGTGGGCTTTTGATTGACTGCTTCTGAAATTGCTACAGGAGGAGATTCAAAAGTTAGCCGGGCAAATCGAGTTCATGAAGATCGTGCACATGGAGATGAACAACAGACACGTGAAGCCGAAGACGGGTGGATATTTCAGCTCGCTGGCAGCACCAGTCATTCAGAGCCCGATGGCAAAAGCTGGATGCCTGCTGGCAAAGACCACCAGCGACGATTTGTAAATAATCAAAACTCATTGCGAGCGCCATTTTGGGAGACACAGATCACGTACATCCACATCATAATTATACACGTTTATCATCCGCAAGCGTTCCGCAAAACAACCTATAAATATATAATGCATGTCTTGCGCTCAAATGCATGCCAAAAGATCACTCTGCATTGGAATCGCGATTCTCCCAAATGGAAACATTGATATTTAAATGCACGTTACATCGTTGTACGCGCATCTGACAACAGTCATGGACTACCATCAAAAAAAGCGAACGGAAAGGAAAAAACGCTTAACAAAAAAGAAACTTAAGAACTGAACGCAGTTCAATTAAAACACGTCTTGTCTGACTGTCGACTGATTTTTTAACCGTTTTAAATGTAATTTAATGCTTCAATGAGTATATTGTGATCGTATGGGCGGCGTTGACGACGAGTGAAAGGTTTGCCGTGGTGCGCATGTACCCCCACGACTCCCCACGTGTGCAACTGTGCACTACCAAAAGATATAGCAAAATGTAGCAAATTATTAGGGATGTTACAAATAATAAATATCAAAAACATAGATATAAACATAAGTAGATATATGTGGTGCTAAACCAAAAAATAAAAAATATAGGATGATTATTGATCAAATGGATGGTAACTTTTTGACGCGATAACGCCAATTTCTAATCATGTGGGCATTTCCGAGAGACGTTTTATCGCATTCATCAAACACGAACCGATTTGAGGCATTTTATTGAACCTTCATTTCATTGCCGATTACGAGCAATTAGATAAGCACTATCGCGTCAATCAGCAAGGTAAAAGTCACGTTAAAGTTGGTAGGAAGTAAGGAAAAGTTAGCGTTTTAAATCATGTTACGTCGTTGAAGACGTTTTCAAATGTTTAAACTATTGTGCCCAATGCATCAACATGTCGATTAATCAGAATGCTTACACTTCGATCATTTGACGAATGAGAACGCGAAAACGGTTTGAATTCGAACATCGCGGACGGAGACTGGCGAGTTCTGAGAAATAGTTTGCGCAATACTTGTTGATATCTTTACAATAACAACTTTTCAAACCGAATGACAATATTTGCAATTACTAGAGGTGATGAAAAAAAAAAACTTTAGAAATTATTAATCGAAACAAAGCTATTTTCAATGATATCTAGCGCGGCGAAAGAGTAGACTATGCGTTAAGTAGATAGGCGTATCATAAGTAAACCACCAAAATTAATTGAACGAGAAAATGAAAATGAAAAGCAGCAAAAAAAATTAATACGATTTCACTCCGAGTTAGCATGTATGTGGTTCAACGGTTTTGCAACGTCCAAAAATGCACATAAAAGTTTTTTATTAATTAATTGTTGCATTATTTCATTTCATTATTTAATGGTTGATTTTGGAAGCGTTTGAAGGTAATATATTAACAAAATGCTACTAAACATCTAAAATTTCGCATTTTATAAATCAGGTGAAGTTTCACTAAGAAATTAGTATCATAATTCGATATAAATTGTATAATAAGATATGCCATGTTATCTGTAATAAAATTAAGATATAACTCTAATAAAAATTAGGAGTAGATAAATTGAACAATACGCAGAATACTCGTAGAAATAAATGTGAGTTATAAACGATAATTATATATAAATTTTTAGTAAAATTGTTCAATATATATTGATATGCTAAATTTAAGAACACTTTATTTTTGTTGCTTGTATGACTAGAAAGACGCAATTAATGTTTATGAATTTCAAAACTTAAACTGTAAGTGCAAATAGCACGAATCAAATCGTTTACATGAGCCCTTGCGACTGATTCGTACTAATTGAATGTAGACAAAGAAGTAAAAGTAAGTGGCATTATATAATGTACGATAAGTCATTGAAAATTCACTCTGATTCCAAAAATGTGATATTTTATTATGTGGAAACTTGAGGCGCTTTCAAAAACACGTAAACTTTGAGGGTTTTATTTAAATTATAACATAATTTGTATAAAAGAATATGCATACAAAGACTGTTCCGGCATATTTAAATAATAATTTGTTTTTGGTTCCGTTTCATAATGAACAATTAATATTCTTATGCGTTTATTTATGCAGATATTGTTTCTGTATGTTTACATGCCTGAAAGAGTTGAAGCATCCGCGCATGCAAATACACAATTATACAATTAATTATATATGTTCATAATTATGTATGGTTTGAATAATTTTGCATTGGATAATCGATGGTACTGTTTCACAGCCGGTGAATTTGAATTTCTCCGAATCGATGACGATTGCGACGTGTTTGGTTTTCTTATACCCTTTGCGACGTCTATTATATCATAACTTAAATGGGTATACGTAAATGTGTTAAACTTATGCCATACCTTCAACAAATACTTATACAAAATATTTACTCAAATCGATGTCAACTTGCATTGAGAACAAGCATTGCAAAACCAAACTGCTGATTACCGAAGATCAAAGACATTTGCTCCGGCAGTCGTGACCTATTCCAAATTTTCTGTTACCATCTTCAGCAAACTGTTCAATGTAAGCAATTAGCATAATATACCTAAATGCATACTACGTTCAATATAAACGATCAATATGCGCGTTATAATGCGCTCAAACAAATGCGTACATATATATCATCAAAATAAATGATACAATATGATAATATTAAATGTTGTTAGCAATGTTATTTATGTATGAAAATATACCGATATATTTTTGGTGTTATATGACAAATATATGATGAATATTTTGTGTTTTAATGAATTGATTTATTGTTGCCTCATTGGGTTTACTGAACGCATTACAGAGAAATTACTAGAGCAAAACTCAAAAATCCATGTTTTAAAGATTTCTTGATTTGGAACTATATTTAAATATAATTTCAACCAATAAGAGTTGGTAGAATTAATTAAGTTACTACATGTGAAACTGTTTCAGGTTTAGGAAGTAGACGTTACAACATTAGCAAAATGAACAAATTCCTGTCCTTGTAAAAATAAACATAATGAAGAATCCATTTTTTATAAGTAAAATACAAGTAAATATAATTGGTTACAGCTTAAGCTATACATTACCACTTAAAAGATTTTCCTTTTCAGGAAGAATTTGCAAAAACGGTTTTTGCTTGTTGGGAGTGTTGACAATTGACATTGCCCGTCTGAATGACCTTTAAGTGACATTAATAAGTACCAACTTATTCGACTTTTAATTTCAGCAGTTCCACACGTCATTAGCTATCACTTTGCCAATGAGGTGTGGAACTGCCGTTAAAACTGAACATTGCACATTTGCAAAAGTTTGCGGGCAAACTATGAGACTTGAAGAACTGTGCTAGATGTCAGCGGACGCGGCGTGTCTTTCTTAATCAGAAAGTAAATACAAAATATTTGTAATGTGATTAGTTTAGCCAAAAATTGCAATTTTCCAGGTCGTCTTTTTGATAAACTTTAAATTTTGTGCAACTTCGAATGACTCTAGCGCGCACATTGAGACTTGTAAAACTGTGCTAGATGTCACCAGATGCGGCGTCTCTTTCTTAATCAAAAACTGAATATCAAATACTTATATATAATGGTAATAGTTTAGCCAAAAATTGCAATTTTGCAAATCGTATTTTTGACAAATTTTCAATTTTAGGACACTTTGAATAACTCTAGCGGACAAACTTGGAAAACAGTGCTAGATGTCTGCAGGCGTCTTTTTCTTAATCAAAAACTGAATACCAAATAA
>JAODGA020063183.1:0-12520 GCA_027574885.2 Drusilla canaliculata
GTTATTTGAAGACCTAAACCTGGAAGTGTGCGGCGGTAACGGCGCGTTGGTGCAGGTGGAACCGGCGCCGATTTCCATCACCGGCCAGTACACAGCCTCGCAGCGCGTGGCGAAAATTCTGAACACCGCACCACTCAATCAGCTGCTATTCTATCTTGCGCTGGTGAGCTATCGTAAGGCATGTACGCTAAAGCGACACGCGCCTGAAGGCGACACCTTCAGTCTGAGCGACTCAACCACCTACTACGAGGATATGATCCTCTGTTCGGACGTCTCATCGACGGACGAGGACGACGACAGTGAGCCGCTCTTGGGGCAGTGGTTTGAGGAGACGCTCGCGCCGCCGGAGGTCGTCGACACGAAGACCTCGCCCACCGACAACCCCGACGTGAAGACGGTGCAAACGGATCGCGGCAATGCGATCGTGCCCGAGAAGGGTGAGGCGCACGGCTTTATCATACTGGCGACGAGTATCTTTGCGTTTATGAACAAGCACCTCCTGCTATCGAAGAGCGCGTGCGTGTCGCGCTACATTAAGACTGGCATCACCGATCAGCAGATTGTGATTTTGGCTGTAATCATTAGGGATCTGGATAGGGAGACGGCGCGCACGGAGGTAGCGGCCGGTCAGCTGTACAGCGACTTTTCGGGTGCACTCACGCGATACACGCACAACTTGGTCACCCACCCAAGTCTCCAACCGCTGCAGGCGAGTCTACTGAGTAATCTAGGCGTGTCACCGTGGAATTCGGACGTACCGCATGGCTGGCCGCTGCAGGTTTACGCCCGCACCTTGTCGGTGCTGGCACAGGTGTTACTGATGCGGCCGCAGACTGAGAAGGAAGCATCGGTGATCAGCATCTGGCATCGGCTGGTTAATACGCTAATTGAAAATGTGATCAATGTACCAACGGTGGTTGAGGGTGATAATGAGGACCTGAATGTTGAGCATGCTCAAGTTTTGGTTTACCTATTTCACTCGCTCAACTTGATGCAAAAGAAATCAGTTGTTTTGCTCTTAGCAGGCGGTTTGTTGCGTTGTGCCGAGGTTGTGCGTGGGCCACTCAGGGACTCGCAACTCTTGCATTTGTCACGCTTGCTGCTACTCTTTGACTACATCATGAAGCATCTCTATGATGCTCCCCAACAACTTCTCGAACAGATTCTATTTAACTTATTCTATTCGACAAATCTGAATACTGACAAAGAAAGTAAAGAGAATAATATGTCACGCATGTACACACCGTGGCAATGGGCCGATAATTACCCGAAAATCAGCCGAGAAGAGTTTACCATGAAACCCACGTTCTATGTGCTGTCCAATTTTGAGATCAACAATCAAGATGCTCCAAAGTTAGATGGTTTGGCTTGTAACTTTATACTCGGAACGCCAGATAAACTGCGCTATCCTCTCCTGTTGGATGCACTGATTGAAATACTCACCGTCACCAATATCACATCGGGTGGTAACGCTGCGAAAATGACGCGCTTGGGACTGTTTGCCACACAGTATTGCTTTTCGATTTGCTGGAAGCTGTTGCAATTATTGCCACCGTCGACGCCGTACTTGGAGCGGTTACTCACCGGCGAGGTACTCCCCGCAGGGCCACTCTTGCTGCATGCTCTAATTTGGGGACCGCGCTGCGGGCATAAAAACTTTACGCGGTGGCTGAAAGACTGCCTTATTAAGCAGGGACTGTATACACAAAACACTGAGCGTCTTGTAAAATCCGTTTCGGATGTGGTCAACACTTTAAAGTACGATATAGCAACGGCGAAGAACTGTGTTATTGCGCTGACTCCCGATGTTAAGAAGGGCGCCATGAGCAAGGAATCGTTACCGCCTCTCTGGCACTTGTATTTGTTGCATGCCGTCATTGCCAAAGTGCAGGTGTCCCTGCTGGATGAAGCCGAGACTAATACGGCGGACGCAAGCGGTTCAACAATTTCGGGGGCTGCGTACGTGCAGGAATTATTGCCGCATGTTTTGCGGTTGGCGCAGGCGATTCTACATTGCACGCGATGGTCCCTGCTGCACAGCATGGTGGAGCAGACTGAGTCGAATGGCCAGTGCACTGTGCAGGATTACGAAGGTCTGCAGGAGGTGTTGGCGATTGCAACAACCAAATCGAAGTTAACCACAGGCCTAGTACCTGATCAGGAAACCCTTCTGCCGACGGCTGTCAATAATGTTATTCAGCAGTGGCACACGGCGTCGCTGGAGGAGTGCACCTGGACACCGCATTTGAACGATATTATTGTGTCCGAGTCTTTTATTCTAAAGATCATTGACACGCATGTGCAAACCTTATCTTCGTCCAGCTACAGCTTTTCAATTAATCTCTCGCTGAAATGTCTCCTTCAGCGCCTGATGAAGTTTGTCTGCAATCATGCGCCACAAATTGAGAACACCGACACAAAAAACAAGGTTATTGAACTGTTAGTGTCCACAACGTTGGACGTACGCACGGAATTTCTGCAGGAATCCGTCTCCAAGGTTCTGGAGAAGATGATTGGAGATGCAGAGACTGACGAACACCAAAAACGAGTTTATTTGCAGATTCTGGATAACACCTACAAACTGATTACGAACTACACCAATAATGAGAATGGAAATGTTAATGAGAAGATTTTGCATAATTTTCTCAAATTTTATGAGCGATTAATAGAGAAATCTGCAGGTCGCCAGGCTTTGGAAGCTTTCTTTACTGGCGATAAAGACCTTGTCAAGGTGTTAATGTCTGTTTCAAACCAACAAATGTCACAACAGTATAGCACCAAGGTGCTGCATTTCTTCAACAAACTTTTCAACTCCGCAGAGAAGAGCCCTACGGATCCGAGCTTGAACTATCTCTGCAGTAGCATGAGCAAGTTGGCGAATGTCGACGGCGAGAAACTACAAACATGGCTGAGACACGTTATTATTGGTCCAACTGCAGTGGCTAATACGCCAGTCGAACGAATAACTGATATATCCGTGATGGGAATGACTAGCATATGGGGCGATATCGCGCATATTTCATCGCCCAATGATGAGGTGAAGAATTTGGTACAGGAGAACAGCCAACTATTGCAGGCGCTCACGAATTTCATCGTTAAACCCAATAGCAACATTTCGGAAGATGTGGCTATCACAATTTTGAAGGCGTTGCTACCTTTGGGAACGCACATTTTGGCATCCCCGTTGGAAGGAAGTGGGTTCACAGATCTGATGGTGGTCATTACCATGCTGGCAGATGCCGGCACGGGTGCAGCGCACATCTACCTCTTCACACTGATATCGGAAGTTTGGCTCGAACACTGTAAACGTTATCTAACTCAAAAAGATGTAATAGAGAAGTTGACCACTGACCCGGAGGCGGACAAAAACTGTGTGATTCTGGACGCTGCTTGCTGCATGCTGGATTATATGAGTGATGTGATCAATGGCATTTTAAATCATCAAAAAGTGCCACTCCAGCGACCTCTCAGTCCAGCGTGGGAGAATGAGACGCCACTAGATCAGGATCCAGAAATGTTGGAGGAGATTAACGACGAGGAGGATAGCGGCGAGGAGTCTGATGAGGATTCGTTGTGTAATAAGTTGTGCACGTTTACGATAACGCAAAAGGAGTTTATGAATCAGCACTGGTATCATTGTCACACCTGTAAGATGCTTGATGGCGTTGGGGTCTGCTCGATTTGCGCACGAGTTTGTCACAAGGGACATGACGTAACGTATGCCAAGTATGGTAACTTTTTCTGTGATTGTGGCGCGAAGGAAGACGCGTCGTGTCAGGCGCTGGTGAAGAGAAGTCCACAATCGCATGATACGAACACCACGACAGCAGGGGCGAATACAAATCTGGGCTTTATCTCCAGCGAGGATACACTTGCCAGCTCACTGCGCAAGAAGGAGGCGTTGCTTGCCAAAGAGAAACCTGATGTGTTTATCAAACATGAGCGGCGGAAGAACACTATCGTCAAACGACTGGACGGTTCCTTGGATTTGATTTTGAAATATCTCGGCAGGACCACAGTACCGGGGACACTTCTCGAGATGTTGGAAGCTATTTTACCGGTGGTTGAAATGTCCTGCAGGCGCAACTCGTCAGTGGGCTGCTATTCCAGAGCAATGAAGGCATTGCAGCAGCTCCACAGCCCCGATAAGAAGTTCCATACTACAGATCAACTCATGGTCCCAACTTTGGGATCGCAAGAAGGTGCATTTGAGAATGTCCGAATGAGCTATGCGGGTGAGCAGGGACAAACAATTAGACAGCTGCTCTCCGCGCACATGATTCGCCGCGTCACGATGTGTTGTATGTCTTCGCCGCAGGGCAAGCGCCAGCAGCTGGCGGTAGCGCACGAAAAGGGCAAAATCTCTGTGCTGCAACTGTCTGCCCTGCTGAAGCAGGCTGACTCGTCTACTCGGAAGCTGACTCTAACTAGATTAGCTTCAGCGCCGATACCTTTCACTGTACTATCGCTCACCAGCAACTTGTGCAATGATGATTATCTTGCTGTATGTGGGTTGAAAGATTGCCACGTGTTGACTTTTAACACCAGCGGAGCTGTTGTCGACCATCTTGTATTACATCCGCATCTTGCCTCCGGGAATTTCATCATCAAAGCCATATGGTTACCCGGTTCTCAGACAAAATTGGCGTTAATTACGCCCGACTTTGTCAAGATTTTTGACCTTGCTAAAGATGCCATCAGCCCGCAGTACTATTTCCTAGTACCAAGCGGTAAGATTCGTGACTGCACATTCATGTACGAAGATGGCCGGTACAACATTTTACTGATGTCTTCGCCTGGCCATATTTACACCGAGGCACTGAATGAGGAGAGCTCTGCGAAACATGGCAGCTTCTATGTGACTAACACATTGGAGGTGTTCCACCTGGACGTGACGGATGTGAATGGTCAAGTTGCCGGAGGTGGTGTATCCATCTACTACTCGCATACGCTTGCTTTGCTCTTTTATTCGTACGCACAAGGTAAGAGTTTTGTCTCTCCCGTAACACCAAATAGCAACTGCCTCGCTGTGGTCTTCCCGGTGACACTCACCTCAACATCGAAGAGCAACGGCGGCAAGACACCGGCGCCGCAACCGCTATGTCAGTGGACTGAAATTCCCAACCATCCGGGGCTGATATGCGCCGTCATGCAGTCGAGCAACAATCCTGTGGTGCTGATGCTCAAGCCGGACACACTTTCCATTCAGGAGGTCAAGGTGACCCCGTCCAAGTCGAAGATTATGGATATGGTAGCAATTCGTCATCATTCGGGCGTCGAACAACGTACCACGCTAATTCTACTGTGTGAAGATGGCAGTCTGAAGATCTACATGGCCAATATGGATCACACTGGTTATTGGATGTCACCCAGTGTGCAGACCTCGGTGAGCACCAATGTTGTGGTGAAACCAAGGAAGAAAAAGGTACCCAAAACAGGCAAGGCGCCGAGCTCAGTCACTTTCCCAGTAGATTACTTTGAGCACTGCATGGCGATGAACGACGTCGAGATTGGCGGAAACGATTTGCTGCAGATCTACAACGTGGGTCAGCTGAAGCACAGATTAAACACTAACGGATTATTTGTGGTTTGTACCAAAGCGCTTGGGTTCTCGGTGGAAATCACCAACCCCGATAATAATCTCGTAATGACTGGCATACGCGTCATGATGGGTACGCAAGATCCACAACGGGCACCCACATTTATTGAAATATTTGGCAGAATTATTACAACCATTTCAATTACGAGAAGCCGATGGTTTGATATACCATTCTCTCGGGAGGAGAGTCTTCAGGCTGATAAAAAGTTGACGATCACGTTTGGTCCATCTCAGGACCCGGAAACAGTAACGCTATTGGAGAGTATCAAAGTTTATGGAAAGACTAAGGACACGTTTGGATGGCCCGAAGAACACGATGATAGCCTGGCACCGAGTGGGCCATCAGCGCCTGCAAACGGTGCGGCCTCTGGTACAGATGCTGCAGAAGGGTCTGCATCTTCAAACAGTGTGCCCAATACCAAGTTGGACAAATTTGTGAGCGGTTGTCTGGATATCTTGGATGGTAGTTTCTGTTTGAACACCAGTGACGAGAAGATGATTGCTCACAAGTCTTCATCGAATGCCGTCGCGACCAAGTTGCTCACAATGCCTACTCCTCCCGTCCTGCAAATGCATGCAACTTCATTGCTTTCTTCGCTGTACTCGTCTACAGCTTCGTATCACATGTACAAGGACCACGAGTTGCTGCAACATGTACTGTCTAGTCTTAAGTCGATGAATGAGACCAAGAATAAGAATGACCTAGATGCGGAGAGTTACTATCGGCTGGTCATGATTGTGCGCGGGATTGCAGTCAATCGCCCTCAGAATTTGGTCAAATTTACGGATTCGCACACGTCTATTCAGGACGTCATTCTCGATGATCCCCTCGATGTACAGAAGCCAAAGTCCAATAAGAATCAGCATTTGCTATTGCAATTGATGGACGTGCTATGGTTACTACACTCGCTAAATCCAGAAAATTCCAATCTGGCTCCAGTTGTCGTACCAGGGTTGAAGCACACCGAGCAGGTTGTTTATGCACTCGTTGAGATTGTGCATGCGTTCAACAGTTGCGATACGTACAGCAACATTACGATTGCGGTGTATTTGCAGTTGTTGCTTTGCGATGATCCAGTGATTGCTTTCAGCGCAAAACACGCACTTAGCAGGGTCTTGAAGCCCAAATGCAAACGTCGCCGCGTGTTTATACCAAGCCCACCGAATTGCGTCACACCGCCTGCAACAAAACCAGAGGAGGAGAAAGCACCTCCAACGGCACCGACGCCCGAACAGCGTCAGGCACTGGAAGCAATTCAACTGCTCCAGCGACAACAAGCCGAGGGCGAGAATCACAATGTCAATCCATTGGAGGCTTTCCTGGGCGGCGCTGGCGTCTTCCAACCACTGCTCGACATTACATTGGACGCTGACGATGACACAATGGTGGAGTTAGCAATAGCGCTGAGCCTACAGGAGCACGAGTTGAGCGACGAGCAGCAACAGCAAGCACTGCATGGCCTACAAGTCTTGGAAGCTCCCAGTGGCCTTGGTCATGCCATTCAGGAAGTTGTCCAGCATGCGCAAGAAGCTGGCCATTTAAGCGATACGACTGCATCAGCTGGTGGATCCGATGACGAAGGCAGCACTGCTGCTACGGATGGTTCTACACTCCGGACTTCGCCGGCGGAACAGGGAGGCAGTGCCGGCTCGGAAAGTGGTGGAAGTGGCGTTGAGAGTATCACCGGTGAACACAATGTATCCGGCCGCAGTTCCACTTATGGGGATAACGCTCCTGAAGCTGGACAACCGAAACCTGAGCCGTCGACGAGTAGCGCTCCACAACCGGGCTACATCCAGCAGGAGCCAGAAACACCCGAAGTTGACCCAGAGCAGGAATCCGAGAACAGCAGCCGCCTGCATATACTACGTCTTCAGTTATTGGAACGCCTGGTGGAATATCTGCCCAAATTGAAAAATATTACTGGGGTTAGAGCAATTCCCTTCTTCCAAGTAATTTTACAACTCACCAACGACCTCGATGGTCATCTCGAAAGGGACAAGGCATGCCTGAATGCTTTGCTGCACGCCATTGTGGTGGAATTGCAAATCAACAAACCAAATCTAGATAACATTTGTGAGAGGAATAATCAACGAGAAGTACAGCTTGTTATTATGCGTTTGCTAAGTGTGCTGATGACCAAGTGGAAGGCATCTTCGACAAGTAAACCTGCTCCGGGCGATAATAGCTCTTTTGTAGCGTCCGCATCAGCCACAGTTCTTCTAAAGGCCGATTTTATTACATACTGCTTGAAGTTACTACAATCTTTGTTGAGTTACTGGAAGGAGACCAAGCCCGAGGACTCACATAACTCAATCACAGGCAATCTTCTCAAAGTGCAACATCACCAACCACCACCCGATATGTCACCAATTTTCTTGAAGCAGTTTGTTAAAGGTATTTATTGGCATTTTTGTGGGAACTTATTTTACAGTATGGGCTTTCAGGACATGCTTCAGATATTTTCTATATTTATCCACAACTTCTCACCGAGATGGCACTTCGATTACCGTATCAAGTTCACAAACACTCTGAGATTGTCGAGCCGCTTAGCGTCGCCTTTGAAACGGCGTGGTTCAAATATCTCTGCGAATATATGATGTTTACGCAGGTAACATCGATCCGCAGATTGGTACGCAAATTGCTTCTCTTTATTTGTGGCAGCAAGGATAAATACAGGCAGCTAAGAGATATTCATGCATTGAATGCACATATGAAGGTAATAGATTAGTGTTGATATTTTGCCTGTTTGTAAATTGTTACATTTCAGGCCGTAAAGCAATGCTGTCTAAAGGGTGGTTTTGATCCAAGTGTATCCTACCAACATGCCATGTCTTTGCCCTATGATACACTAGTTGAGATGGTGGAGCATCTCAAGGCTTGCCTGGAGATTGCTACAAGTCGCGTTGGCAACTGGCAGAAATTCTGTCTTTGTCACAACGATGTCCTGCCATCGCTGTACCAAGTCAGTTGCATTCTTGATGAAGGTATGTTAACATTCCGCTAAACCTCAAATATAGCCTAATTTTGTGTGTTCACCAGGTCGTAGACAATGGGTGGTTTATAATGTGATTAAGACTAAGGACCAGAAGACTGAAGGTCCATAATTTTTTTAATATATATAATTTTTTGTATCTGTATTTCGTATCGTGGTGAAGGGTGACTTATCTTTTTACTGTTTTAGGTGTTGCTCCAACAATCTTGCAATTGCTGAACTGCGCCATTGTGCTGCAGAGCGCTGTGAAGAAACCGGACACAACTGCGAAGCCTACGGCGCGCAAGGAGCGAGAAAAGTCTGATGATTCCGTGGCTGAAGCCGCTTTTGAGGAGGCGAGCTGTGTCGCGCTTGTCGAGCAGATCAACCACCACGTACCCTCCGATATCCTTGCACGTTTTATTCGCACCTTTGTGCTGGAAACGAATAACACAACTCTGCGCTGGCAGGCGCATAGTTTGATTTGTTCGCTGTATAAAAACTCCAAATTGAAACAGAAGGAGGCACTGTTGGAGTTGCTGTGGCAGTTGTGGCCCTTGCTGCCCACATACGGTCGCAAAGCGGCACAATTTGTGGACCTGCTGGGATATTTCTCTCTTAAGATGAGTCAGAATCCGGATGCTTCAGTGCAGATAGCTGACTACGTCGACAAAGCGGTTGATGTTTTACGCACGCAGAACGAACTGTTGTCGCATCATCCAAATGCGAATTTGTACGCCCATATGAGCCAGTATGTTGAGTTGGAGGGTTTCTACCTGGAGTCGGATCCGTGTCTGGTTTGCAACAACCCTGAAGTGCCAATGTCGACGATCAAGCTGAGTTCGATTAAGGTCGACTCAAAATTCACGACAACCACGCAAATCGTCAAACTGCTTACGAGTCACACGATTAGCAGGATTACCATTCGGATTGGCGATTTGAAGCGGACGAAAATGGTGCGAACCGTGTACATCTATTACAACAATCGCAGCGTGCAGGCGGTGGTGGAGTTGAAGAACAAGCCGGCACTGTGGCATCGCGCGAAAAAGGTGAGTCTACAGTCGGGACAGACGGAGGTGAAGATTGAATTCCCGCTGCCGATCGTCGCATGCAATCTGATGATTGAATATGCCGACTTTTACGAGAATATTCAGGCGTCCAGCGAAACCCTGCAGTGTCCGCGCTGCAGCGCAGCCGTGCCAGCAAATCCCGGCGTATGCTCCAATTGCGGCGAGAACGTGTTTCAGTGTCACAAATGTCGCGCCATCAACTATGATGAAAAGGATCCCTTCCTCTGTCATGCGTGCGGTTTCTGCAAGTATGCGAAATTTGATTTTACACTGCAGGCAAAGTCCTGCTGCGCCGTAGAACCGATAGAGAACGATGATGACCGGAAGAAGATGGTATCCAATATAAATACACTACTTGAAAAGGCAGATCGGGTTTACAAGCAGCTGATGGGCAATAAACCATCGTTGGAATTACTGGTGGTTAAAGTCCAGGAACAGAAGACTGAGAAGAAGCCGGAGGAGGCACCGACAGCGCCGGTCATCTCTGCTGCGTCAGTGGTAACCGGCGCCATCACCGTATCGGCGCAGTTGAAGGTTAATAAGACGATACAGATGATTGCGCAGCAGTATTGCAACGAATGCCGTGGTAGTTTTGAAGAGTTGAGTAAGATCATTCAGAAGGTTTTAGTCTCGCGTAAGGAGTTGGTGGCTTACGATAGGAAGCATCGTGATTCGGAGTTGTCGCCTTCATTGGGCACTTCTCA
The DNA here is from genome assembly GCA_027574885.2 of Drusilla canaliculata. Taxonomy (NCBI): domain Eukaryota; kingdom Metazoa; phylum Arthropoda; class Insecta; order Coleoptera; family Staphylinidae; genus Drusilla; species Drusilla canaliculata. The sequence continues at coordinate 10,349 of JAODGA020063183.1, forward strand.
ACTGATGGAGTTGCCTGCGAATGCGAGTTGTGCGATTACTAGGTGTTACGGGTGTGCCACGGCAGCGACGGAGCATTGCCTGACGTTACTACGTGCTCTCGCCATTAACACCACTCTCAGACAAGTCCTATGCAGTAAGGGATTGATACAAGAGTTGCTGGCGAATAATTTGCGTAAGGGTAGTGTTCAAATTCAGGAAGATGTGCGCGAACTGTTGTGTATTCTAAGCAAGGAGAACGCCGACGCCACCGAGGAGTTGTGTAATTTAATTACCGAACGCGTCACGCTAGGTCTTAGTGGGCAGACAGGTAACCTTGGTGTACGGCATGAGATTGCTCTCTTGGCAGCACTGCAACAGATTCAAGATGATTGCTGGGAGACACGGTTACGTTCACTGGTGAGCATCTTCCTGAAGGCATGCGAAGACGCGAAAAATCCGATGGTGATAGAAGCGATTGTTCTTCCTTGCTTACAAATATGGCACTCTATATGCAAACCAAAGACGCCCGAAACGCAGACAACCATAATGGCGAAGAAAATGAAGGACAAAATCAACAATAAGCAAACAACTGTCGTGCGCAGCGAGTATGAGACCGTGCCAATCGACGTCTACAAGTGGGTGAATAAAGATCCGAGTGTTTCCTACGCGGCTTGGAGAGCGCGCCAACCTGTGAAAAAGGAACCGGTGCCACTGCCCTCCAACAAAGAGGAAGTACGTCGGTTGTACCTCAGTGAGAAGTATGCCAACCGCTGGCGGCGACGCGTTCTGCGGCATCCCGAACCGGAACTGCTGAATTTGGACGATGCGTCGTGGGTAAAGACAGTGCTATTCAATCCGTCATCGCGCACCGCACGCCAAGTCACCTGCTTTATCCTGGAGCACTGTTGCAGTAATTACACGCGGAAGAAACAGGTCATCAAGTTGCTCATCAACTACCTGCACGAGTTGAGCGCGGCGGGCGAGAATGCCGCCGAGTACATTGATCTCTTCTGCAAGTTCCTCGTGCAGGACGCGTGGACGCAGTATTTGGCTATCAACGGCGTGATGTTTACGATCGCCGATTTGATCACACGCGAGATTGAGCAACTCCATCGACTCGAGGAAACCACGTTGACCTCGGACCTGACGCAGGGCTATGCGTTGAATCAACTCACTGAGATTCTGATCGCCTTCTTCGACGATATGCCGATTAGGCGACAGTTTAAGAGTCGTCTGGTGGGTGCCGTGCTCAACGGCTATTTGTCCTTGCGACGCTTGGTTGTGCAGCGCACACGACTGATTGATGAGACGCAGGAGCGACTGCTGGACGTTCTGGAAGAGATCACGACCGGAACTGAGGAGGAGACCCGCGCGTTTATGTGTGTTTGCATGGAGACCGTGGAGAAGTGTGCGCTACGCGATGTGCTTACGCCTGTGTTTATTTTCGAAAGACTTTGCTCGATTATCTACCCGGAGGAGAACGACTGTGGCGAGTTCTTCCTCACGCTGGAAAAGGACGCGCAGCAGGAGGACTTCCTGCAAGGTAGAATGTTAGGTAACCCATATTCCTCGATTGACGCCGGTCTAGGGCCTTTAATGCGTGATGTTAAAAATAAAATCTGCCAAGACTGCGAGTTGATTGCGTTACTCGAGGATGACAACGGAATGGAATTGCTTGTGAACAACAAGATTATGAGCTTGGATTTACCGGTGAAGGATGTCTACAAAAAGGTATGGATGGCGGAAGGCGGCGAGGTTGAGTCAATGCGGATGATTTACCGCATGCGCGGTTTACTCGGTGACGCCACCGAGGAATTTGTCGAGACGCTGAATAACAAATCGCAGGCGGCCGTCGACAACGAGGAGGTATACAAGATGGCCAATGTACTCGCCGAATGTGGCGGTTTGAAGATAATGGTGACGCGTTTGGGTGCCATTCAGAATGTGACCCGCGCGAAGAGTTTGCTGCAGGTGCTGCTGAAGCTCTTCCGGCTGAGTGTGAAAGTGGTGAAGGTGCAGGAAATCCTCACGCAACCGGAAGTGGGCGCAATGAGTGTCTTCCTGCGCACGCTACAGCTGTGTTTGGAGGGCGAACCGGATGCTAGTCAGGCTGCTGTTACCGAACAGCTTTTGGATATCATGGAGACGATCCTAGCGCGTGCCACCAGCAAGAGTTTGGAGTCGTTCAACAC
>JAODGA020063185.1:0-11693 GCA_027574885.2 Drusilla canaliculata
TCAACTTCTATCATCTTCTAAGTATTGATTTTAACAAAATTAGAAACTTATCAAGTATTCATTATATTTATAATTAAAAGTCAAAATGTTCCAGATTTGTTTTAGAAAAGTTAATTTTAAATAAAATATACAATGAAATCGTTATTTTAAGAAATTGCATTGTTTGAACTCCCATTCAACGCTTTATTTGCTCATAAATTTAGAAATTATTTATAATGAAAAAAATAATTAAAGAAAAATCAATGAAATAAGATAAATAAGATTAATTAAATGTGCTTGCATTAATTATTTTTAACAATTAATTATAATAGACACACCTGGGTTAGGTTATGTTAGGTTATCATAACTTAAGAACAAATAGAGTGATTTTTGTGATTTCAAAATTTTGGGAGTGTCTTTACTCTGGGTAGAATAATTTGAATTAAAACATTTTCTTTTTTTAGAGTTTTTTTTATCAAGTTTCATTATATTTATAATTACCCGTCAAAATGTTCCAGATTTGTTTTAGAAAAGTTAATTTTAAATAAAATATATAATGAAATCGTAATTTTAAGAAATTGCATTGTTTGAACTTCCATTCAACACTTTATTCGCTCATAAATTTAGAAATTACTTATAATAAAAACAACATAACAAAAAGATTTCCAAAAAGTGAATAAATCAATAGCCAGTAATGTGAAATTTAATTTCATTGTCGGTTGCTAACTCGTTGACCACAATTGGGAGATAATAACGCAGCCTCAAAACGGCGTTTTTTTGCATTTCCAGACGCTGTGGGCACTTTCACCGAATCAATTTTTCCAATACGCCAATAAGACGACGCGGCACTTACCAACGCCAATCAAATATCCTCAATGATATTGCAGCGTTATGCTCGATCACACCAATAAAAGGTTAAGCACCTCGCTAAGCGGCCGGTCGCTTTGTTTTACGCAAGTCTCCGCATGCATTGATTGAATGCGCCTCTTTTTTCTCGCGCCAATGGCATAGCATTACGATTTATTGCAAATTCACTGTAAATTCGAAAATCTATACCGATCGCCGCTGCTGCAAGAAAATGTAATCAATTTTAAACCGAAGAGAATTGCAGATTAAATAGACTAGCATTACGCTTCTTTTTGAAGTGTTTACTGCGCAGCGGCAAAATTGCAAACTTTTGGCGAAAGCAATGCGCTTCAAATTTTCATGCAATTAATGATATTGCCGATTAATCGCAACGTAACTAGTAACGAGACAATGTTCAAAAACATTTAATTACAGCGAAACAATGGATTACTAGAATCCATCAGTAAACAACCAAAAAACAGAATGGGTAATAAAAAAGTAAGCAAAATTTAAAATTGAGAAAAAAAGCATGAATAGACGGAGATATACATATGACGGGGTAATTTAAACTTCTAGATGTGCATCAATGCGGAAAAAAGAGCATCATAAATACGTGTGTATCTATTGGGGTAACTTTGAATTCCGGCGGCGTCGCGTCGCTATTTTCCCATCAACAACTGTGTTATGCTTGCGTTACGATAAAACCGTGTAAGTTTGGTTGCGCGATTGTGCGCTACCCCTACGAAGCCAATAGATATTACTTATCATTGTGATAGCGTACATTGTCATATACTCTTGTGTGCAATTTTCCTTTCCTTTCCTTGCAAATAGCTAGTGATAGTTGAGTGCAAAATGTTTTACAAGTACCACTACATATATAATGAAAGTGCTTTTAGATTACTACTAAAAGGATATACCGGCTTATAAATTTTATATCCTTTAAATTATATAAAAACTAAATATTCTCTTCATGAAATAAATAATAAAATGTTTAGAATATAAATTATTTAATATTTATTTCGAATTTTTGTTATTAAATTAGTTTAAATTAGTTTAAACAAGTTTAGGTTAGATTTAGATAAAATACTTTAAATTATATTGATTTTTACACAAATTAAAATTTAATCGTATTTTGAAATGAAGAATGTGCAAATGGAAATTTTGAAGTGCATAATTGGATTTTGGCCATCGAAAAGTTCGAATCTGCCATCAGCAGTAAAATTCAACGAATCGCAGTAATTCCATCCCATTCACAGTAAATCCATCGTTAATTATTAATTGTATCTTAAACTTTACCCGCGTCAAATAAATGCGTGACAGCTTAATAGGATTAAATTTCAATTAGGAACTTAATGCACCAGATATGCCATCCATGATTAGAGTACATGACTTTAATTGCAAATTGCCTTTAAGGAGACATTTTGATGGAAATTAGATTAAAATAGCAACATGGAAATAAGATGGATAAAAATAGAACACATATTATTCGGAAGGTAAAGAAGGCAGTTACTCACCGAAATTTATATTCTCCTCTCGGATGATTTCCAACTGTGTAATAGAATTTATCAACTTCAGCGCGGCGTGCGATGGTGCGGACGTCTATTTGCCGGTGGCGGCTGCCGATGTGGCTACGTCGGCGGCGGCGGTAAAACGGCGGCGGCGACGGCGGCGACTCGCCTCGAATTACAAGCGTGGCGTGTGTGTGCGAACGCGCCGGTCCTGTCGAACAGCATCAGCGGCGCGTGGCGGCGGCGTCGCATCTGACTGATATTTTCATAGCGGCGCCTCCGCTGCAGCCGCCCCGCGCCGGCGGCGGTGGTGGTGGCGGCGATGGGAGAGCGATCGCGACCGTCTGCGCGTCCCTCTTGCGCCGCGCCATTCGGGCACACGCGCCACACAGGACACCCTTTGGCGGCGTGTTGCGCGGGGGGGCGGCGTGATTCGGCCGGAGAGCCGGCCGTTTTAGCATATGGTAAGTTTAAATTGACGTTTTAAGTGAATGATTTGCACCCGCTATACATGCGTATTGTTTTTGTTTTCTTTTTCTTTCATTCATCCTAGCGTTCGCGTTTATCGTCTACATAAAGGTTTAATGCGTATACATTTGTTTTGCATTTATACGGATGCATTTATTTAAATACGTTTATTTAGGCGTCCTCTGGATGATTGCATCACGTTGATTTTATGCTAAATTATCCAATTTGCACGGGCCTACAAATTTGTTCAATTGCTGACTGTTTGCGCGTGGATTTAATTGCAATCAATATTTCCTATTAACGCGTTGTGTTTATTCATGGTTAATAATTGAATTAATTTCAATACAACGACCTATACCAGAACTGCGAAAAGTACGAAGGCTTAAACTTCATTAATTTGAGCTTTAATCGGGCAAATTTAATAATTGGGTAAATAAATAAAATTAATAAATATTTAAAGGTAGTTATTTAGTTTAGTTTCTATCATGGTCAGTAATACCAAAAAAATAACTTTAAAATCTGATTTGGTCTAGTCTGATCTGATCTGATCTGATGTACCTATTTCCAGGCTAGTCTTCATAACTCTGATTTACTTTGCTAAAGTGAAACAAACTGAAGTAGTTACTTCAGTTTGTTTGGAATTGATTTAGAATAGTAAAATTTAGTTTTATTCTGGTTTGATTTGGTCTTGATACTTAATTCGTCCGATAAGTCTTCTTAAATTCGTACTAACGAACTATTTGGAATAGTTTAGATCTATTTAGGTCTATTGAAAAGAATAAACTAATACTTATGTCTGATCAGATCAAATTAATTGGTAATCTAACTATTATAAGTATATAGTCAGATTACCTGATACAAAGTAATCTGACAAAGTAGTCCTTGGGTAAATTATCTGGAATAGTCGAAATAGTTCAATATCCAAACTTGTTTAGTTTTATTGAAGTCAGATCTGGCTTGAACTAGTATGTCTGATATGATCTGGTCACATTAATTTGGTAACTTGACAAATTTGAGTTGATTGTCAGAATGCCCTATACTTAGATTAGTCTGCTGAGATCTCTTCTAAGGAACCGTTTAAAATAAGCTTGCTTGGATCTGTTTTAATGAACAATGGTCTACTCTCTTTAGACTAAGTTAAAATATAAAAGAAAAATCCCACAAACATTACAAACCATCATAATGCAAATTTAACCTATACCATTATCAAAGATTAGTACATTTCACCTAATACGTACATTTAACTCTCAAACTCTCCACTCATAAAAGCAACACGAGACTTTTACAATTATTCTCATAACGTCACCAGCATTAACTCTATGGGAATGTATAACATACAAAAAATCTTTGAAGTTTCGTACGTTTGGAAACCGTGGAATTGAAAATACGGAAAGATTTCATTTCCAGCACAATGCAGCAGTATCGTTCAACTTTTTCCCGACGTTGTTGGTGGCACGTAAACTTTCCTCCGACTCCACGATTTCGTGTCGCGCCGCGGCGGCGCGAATGTTTCATATTTGCCGCACGTACAACCGCATGCACAAACGCGCATGAATGTGATCCTATAATCTCAGATTTGTTTATTGTGATTATCGTGTTTTCTCTACTCTCTTCCGCCGTTGTCAATCGGCGATCGCGCGATCAAACTCATTTGTCTCGTCAAACAAAACGTATCGATGATTGGTATTGATTTAATCCGATACGAAGTAGTGCACTCGGAAAGACGGGACAAAAAGGGGAACGAACAACTGCTAGCAAATAACAGGCAGACATTGTTTTTGGCACGCTTTATTACAAACATAGATAATTCTATTAGAATTTAGATAGACCTAGAAAAAAAGGTGCAATAAACTTAGATGAATCTATTACCTATACGCAGGACATGTATCAGAAGACATTATTGTATATGTGGAACATGTATCTTTATTTGTTTATTTCTTGTTTGTCTTGTACCAATAATCAGTACCAATTATCCTCACGGGGTAGTAAGATTAGGTAAGATTAGGTTGGGGTTGTTTGGTTTTGGTCAAGTTAACATATCTTATGGGGTATACTGGGCGTAGTTAGAATAAGTCCTAAAAAGGTTGTGGGTTCAGTTGGAAACAAACTACATATTGATTTGCCCATTATTGGTTCCCACGCAAATGGACAAAAGTTCTTGTTGCGCCAGCGCCGCTGTTAATCCCAATCGAACGCTTAATTATTTGCGTCTTGAATGATGCTTTAATGAATATGCAAATTGCTTCACTTCAATCTCGCTGCCTACAATGTGTCACCGAAACATCCATAAATTCAGCGACTCATGGCAACACCAGTGCATAAGTGTGTACCAGCAGGTCCGAGAGTAGTGCCACCCACCTACCAGCGTTCTAATTATAAGAGCGCGTTGATGAGCGTCAATATAGAGTGTAATCCTGCGTGCAATACGCTGTAATATGAAGTGGAAATGTCGCACACCGGCCGTATTTCACGAGCCGCGGGCGCGCACGAGCGCGAAACTCGTTGTCAATTCGCATAGTGTGAGGGAAGTTGTGCGAAAGAAGCGACGCGCTGACGTAATGGATCCAAGCCCCCTGATGCACATGCCGATGATGCTGCCTCCGCGCGCGCGCCGCCGCCGCCGCTCCCATCATTTTCGCGTTCAAATCTAATTTGCGGCGACTTTCATGGCGCGCACGTTTCGCGCCGTGCGCACGCGATCAACGTAAGTAGTTAAAGAGTTCTTATGCAAATGGCGCATTTTATTCGCGCGAAATGATGTTTGCTCCCGCCAAAATGTGGATTTGCCGCCGCACGCCAACCTGCGCCATGTTGTGTAAAAGTTATCATCATTTCACACCAAACGCGACGAGAAAATAATGGGGCCAAGATGAGCTGCCATTGCAAATGTTACCATACTATAGTAAAGCCAAATTAAGCCAACTCAGCATTGCATCCACCAACAACACCAACAGCATAAAAAGAAAAACTTAATTTATTTAATGATAGCATATATTTTATATACATAAATATTACAACTTTTGAACATTTCAAGTTTAAAGAGTATTTCTATAATTAAATGCAAAATGACTTTGTTGATTCAATGGTAATTATTCAATTCATGTGGGCCAGAGACAATTATTACAAAAATAGTCTCTGTAGTCCATATAAGACTAGTAATTATAGTATCTTTGGCACAACATTTAAAACATTCTACCTGTCTTGGATTCTTAGGTATGTTCTTATCAAACTTCAACGCACTCACAACTGAACGCTATGTACAGTAAAATATCACAGAAAAAAACCTCAATCATACGTATTTACAAAATGCACAAGTCTGACATAACGCCGTCTATCGGAAAATGAAAGTGAGTGCCACGAGCGGCAGTAACCACCGAAATGAATCGATTACGTGCGCCGCTGAGCTGTACGGCACGTGGACAACATTGGCAAAGATCAGACTGCTGAGACTCAGCTCGCTGGCGACGCGCGGACTGCTTCGGTTGATCAAACTTGCCAGCTTCTCCGCTTCGCGCACGCATGCCTCCAGCTGCAATTCGCTGGCACGATGTTCATCGGAGGTGACCGCGACGAAAATATCCAGTTCCATGGTGAGGTACCCGGTCAGCGAACACTGCGCAACTTGAATATGTCGCGCTAGTGAGCGCAACATGGCCCTCAGAGTAAGGGCATATGTAGACTTCGACTGGAGAGCGTAGAGGGCGCGATCAATTTGCTTCTTGCTGTAGATGAGGCGTAGCATACCACCGCAAATCGGGCAACAGGCACCCGGTGGTGTCAGTCCCATACAGTGCTCGTGCGGCAATGATGCGCACCTGATGTTTGCACACTGCACTGTCTTGCGGTCGGAGATGAGGCCCACGGTTACGCACGGCCCCGCGTAGTCCACAAGCGCGTAGTCAGCGCGTGCCGCGCATTCCGAGATGTACGTCTTCCCGTTGAAACCGCACACCTCGCCCTGGTACTTGCAGTTCGCAATACAAGCGCCCCTGTAGGCGAGTTTCTTATTGCTGTGCGCCAACAAACAGGAGTTTGCATGCTCCCGATTATCCGTGTCGCAAACGGGGTCATGGGAGAGATTACCACATTGCGTGGTACCATTAACTGTAACATTTCACAATCAGCATTTCTAAAGACAAAGTAGACGGCGTGTAGCTACTTACTGCATTGATATTGGGTGCATGGTTTGTGCATTAGTGACAGACACACTTTCGAATCGGGGACGCATTTTTTGCCTACAGCACATGGATTACTACGACATGGATCCTGACATGGGCCATAATCAATCTCGGAATCACTCAAACCAGCGCATCTGTAAAATTACACAAATGTAAGAATGGAGTTCTATTTCAATCAACAATTGCTACTAACTTTGCCAAGCATGCTGAGGGATAGATCATTCCATTACGGCCGCAAACAGGGACGTAATGTGTGGGGCAATTGCACGGAAGCGTGGTATATGCTGTGTTCACCCCTTCGAGGGCTGTGCGACGACACTGTTTCTTGCTACAGATCACCTCGCCAGCGTAGCAACTACACTTGTTACAGTCCACATCAAAAGCCTCACCATGCTGACGTTGGTTACTGCTACCCATCCAACAGCCACTAAGATTCACGCAGGGCAACGGCTGGCACTGATCAATACCGCTCCGAGTGCACTTGCAGATCTTCAAGCATCCCCGATTATTCGGTATTGGAATGCGAACATAGGCGCCCTCGGGTACGACATACTCGCTCACCTCACCCATCCGACAACCCGGGGTGCACTTGTACGGCAGACAGGACTCGCCAGGCTTGCAGTTTTTATTCGCTGTGCATGTTTCGTTCACTTCGCACGGATCCCCTTTGCATGGCGATGAGACCTGGCCTTCCATATGTGAGTACATTTGGTCCGACGGTGCTAGGAAACGTTCAAGGGACACACAAGACATGTCCGGGTCAGCTGGGGAGAGGGTGGCGCAAATGGATTCGGGAGGGTGTGTGAGTGATGTTTGGGTCCAGTCAACGCACTGTGATAGAATCTCTAGACATATGTTCCTGCAAATTTGATTTGCGTGTGAGTGTCGGGAACACGGTTTGATTTGCAGCGTACAAGCAACGGCCTTCCAGGTATTGGGGGAACAACTCGAGATGTTCTTCAAAGGTAGTGTTAATCCAGGTAGGGTAAGTTCACGTTGACTCTGCCATAATTCAACATCATTGCGAGCTGCTTCATCGGCTTGTGGTGTACAGGAGCGAAATAACTCCGTTGGGCGATTGTTGAAATTGGTACAAAAACTCAAACCATCACAGCCTAATTCGCAGGGTTCATCAACTATAAAAAGAAAACAAAAATATGAGCATCTCAAAGACATATAAGTGGACCAATGAATGGAAGTACCTTCATCAATACAATTTCGTAGATCCTCTTGCGCAACATCACTCTGACATTTGTAATGAAATTCATCCCAGAGCATAGACCAGTCCTTCGTAAACGTCTTCGAACATAGTTTGCGACACATACTGGTCGATGCTTTCTGGCAGCAATGCAATTTGGCACTGTCCATGCCAACACGATCAATGCGCGATACTTTCACTGTCTGCGGGCCATCCACCATCGGCTGCATGAAGCACTGGAAGAGCGGGTCCTGCAAAAGAAATGACGTGCTTATCTACCAATCGACGCCAATTGAATCGAATTTGCGCAAATTTGACCTACGTGTAGCAATGGTGGCCCACATCCCCCAACCTGCATAATGTCCAACATCTCCTGCAGGGTGTTGTTGGACGCGAGCGCCAATCGGCACGCCTCACGACACCTACTCTTGTTGGACTCCTCGCAGCAGGCAGTGTCTAGAAATGAATGACGCATTACGTAAGCGGTTGTGTGTGATGGCTAATGAGCAAGACGGACGTACACTTGCTCGAGTTGGGCACGGGCGTCACACGCACGAAATTGCCAACGCAATTGAGCACTTCGGGACTGGCCAGCTCGCAGCTATCCGCTAGCAGGATACGCTGTTGGCGTGTTGGTGTCAAACGACTGCGGAATATATCGGTGCACGCATTACGACAGTCTGTCGTAGACGCCTGCCCGCAGCAGTCCTCCCCTTGACCCTGTTGATCGACGCACATGAAGAAGGAAATTTCATCGGATTTGCGGCACCCCTGATCGAGGTCTGCTGTTCGGGTGGCGGTAATGCAGGCCCTCCTGCAGCTTTCGCTGTGGGTGTGTGAACAGCAGACTCTTCCAGACCATGAATCACCACGGGCCATTTCTACATACAATTTTATTTTTACATATTAGTCTAATGGTACTCTAGATCAGATTGATCAAAATGAATGCCAATTTTGGTTTAAACAGTTTGGGTCTTTTAATATTAAAATCAGTCGTAGTATTCCTTGTTCCTCATTATGTTTGCACTGGAAACAATTGTATGCAAAGGTTGGGGTACCCTGCGAAAACCGGATTTTGCCAGCGCTGGACACTGTCACCAGCAAAAGCGCACGACAAAATTGTAAATAGTACTAAATGCTTAATGGCCAAAGTGCCATGGCGCAGTATTGTGGGCGGCTCGGCTTGCGCACACTTCCACATTGCCAGTGAGACCCGACGCCCTAAACCCATGGTGATCTGATAGCGCACAGCTTCCCATTACTACCACAATGCGGATAAATGCCAAACGTGGAGAGCGCACCGTCGATCCAACCGAAGATCAACAAAGAGGATTCCATAAAAACGACTTCGATTGCTTACTCCGCGACAAGACCCCTTTTTTTGTTACTTTATTAACACAGAATGAAGTGCTCGTCGACGACCGTTTTTTTAGTCTTCTGGTATTATGTGTGTATTTCTTTGGCTTTTGTGTGAAATGACATAATTTCAGGCAACACCGCAAAAAAAAAAGGAAAGTGTAAAACGACGTGGACTCGCAATCCGGCGCGTAACTCAGCAACGAGAATTTCGATTGCCGACGGAATTGAATCACGGTCCCGCATTTTTTTTATCTTTGCAGGCGTAGCTGATATTTAACCGCAATGCTTCCGCGCTGTGCTGCGCGTGACGCGTGCTAAACTCACCGTCAAATGTTGCATTTAGACAGTCCCAAAATTGTACCTGTAAGAAGTAAAAAAACAAACAATTACCACTAAAGTTATCTAATACATCAGCAATTTTACTCACAAGCTGAGCTGAGCAAACTTTGTGAACATCCAATACAGTTTGATTGCGTACAGCTACATCTGCTGCAATCTCCACCAATGAAATCTGAAACAGAAAGTCGATACCTTATAAAAGCAAACCAAAAAATGCGTTGCAAAAAAATCCAATAATTTAGAAAATTTCGATAGTATGTGAGTACATGCAAGTGGCCATTGACATCCCATGGGCAAGCGCTCTTCAAACACTTGAAAACTAAATTATTATCTAAAGTGCAAAGTAGAGCAGGTCTGGTATGCAAACGTGCCTAGAGCAGATCGTTTCGTGATTTTCGCTCCAACCATACCGCAAGCCTATCAGTTATCATTTACCCGCCGAGGAATAGTCCTTCTCGGTGAGCAAATGACACGACACGATTCGCAGTAAAACGACGTTGCGCAGCGATAAAATTTTCCGCCGTCTGCTTGCTTCGCACACCCTGCGATACTGAAGGGTCTTGTGATAACAATTCGAGTACCGCCCGAAGCAGATAAAACGGTTTATTAATACCATCACGCCAAATTGAGGGAATCTAGCGAGTTCAGTGTTGGCTGCATGCGAGCGAAGGGGATGGGAGTGGGTAACCACGGGACGTCCCATGTACCGCACCGGCGCTGCATTCGTCATTGTCAAAACGCATTCGAATTAAACATGTTTCCAGCGTTTTATTTCGATGCCAGTCACGGTGAATTCAAACTCAACATCATAAGTATGCCATTTATCATTGCCCTCACATTGTGCAGCTTTAGCGTGGTAATTTGAGCCTATAGACAAAAATAGGTGACTCTTTTATTACTAAAACGGCGTTCAACTTCAATTTAATACTAACAGGTCTTGTTAATTAATTGGAACTTTACTGTGTTGTGTAAGTGTGTTATCTTCTATAATATTCATACGTATGTGATCCACAGTCCATAAACTATTAGAAACAAGTATATACATAAAACTACTAACCTATTCTATAGAACTCCTATTCGTGAATATGTAGAATGTAAAACAAGTATTTCGTTTAACTAACCAACTTCTTCTGGTTCCTGTAACTTCAGTCAACGTTTATCTACTAAGCTTTGAAGTTGCAACGAAAATAACCTTGTGATTATTACCTGCAGCAGATGGATCTTCAAACCGTCAAGCTTCAAAGTCGGTTCACTTGTAAGGATACGTAACACGCTTTGACAATTGTTTATTTTACTGTATGACTTGTGATATCATCTTCCGAGAGTAATATAGACATTCCAATGAAAATGTATTTGATCCTTTTATAGGAATTTATTCATAACTTCATATATAGACCGAAGCACCCTTCTGTATTACATAATCAAATCTTACTTTAAATATCTCAATTCGTCTCTGAGATATAGACAGTTGAAATTTTGCTCACACAAAACAATTTAAAGAGTCTGTGGCAATTTCAACTTTTGCAGATATCTTAAAAACCAACCTGTAACCGAAAACTTTCAGAAAATGTTCTCAGATAGTTAACACATATTACCGAAAAATTTGAGCTTATAGATAGAAATAGTTTCTGAGACATACGCACTTTAAGATGACTAAAGAAGTTTGTTAGCGTGTGGCGTTCGGGGTTTAGGTTAGGTTAGGTTCGAATATCTTAAAAACCTACCGGTAACTATGTTTGAAACTTTCAGAATATGTTTTCAGATAGTTAACACCCCTCTCCTAAAAATTGGAGTTTATTCTAAGAGATAATTTCCGAG
>JAODGA020063205.1:0-10081 GCA_027574885.2 Drusilla canaliculata
AAAACGAATCTATATACTGTTGTTACGCATTGCGCCATACCCATCCCATGTTCTATTGCTTTGAAATATAATAAATCTTTGTCACATTTTGAACTCTGTCTTTGAATGGTGCTCAACCCCGGTCAGTCACGGTAAGCTTGCCAAGCGAGTAAACCCTATAAGGTAGTCCAAATGTAGCTCTAAAACCCTCAGCCGTGACAATATGGCAATGAGATGGAAAGCCCTATCTCTAATCCCTGACATTTTATAAGAGAATTACTATTTACTCTTACCACCACAGCACTCTTTGGAGATGCTGTTTTTTTTCCAAATTTTTAGAGTAGTAACATGTTAAGTTGAGAAATTAGATACTTTTTAGCATATTTATTTTTTGGAATTGTCAATATCAGAACCTAATAAAACATATATTCATATCAAATTTGTACGCAAACATGGTTACAATGTATTCCTTATATACTCTATTTTGGTAAAATGTATTTTTTTAATAGTAGTTGGTTGACTAGATTTTTTATAATTCATGAAAATTCTGAAAATTGCAGTTTTGCTAGTTCTTCTACGCAAATTCTCGACCTAGCTAACTTATAAATACAATTCAATAAGAATATAGATAAATAACCGATTTAGATATAAAGGAACAGTCAATACAAGATGGTTTTATTATTTATATAAATTAATTATTTAAAAATCTTTAAATTCTTTACATTATATTTCTTCTTCACACAGGTATATTGATAATACAATTAAATCCCATAGTGCTGAGCAGTGCCAAAACAAATTTAAATACTTAAAATCAAAATATACAGAGAAACGAGACAATATGGATCTCAATGCTACTGGCGCAAAACAACTTCATTTTAAACACTTTGAGGAATATAGAAATTTGAGGATATTTTCGGGAAACACCCGACTTTGGTAGGTAGAAAGTTCTAAGAGCTCGTCCCCCTTGCTTACTGCGACTTTACTTTATCATTCACCCGAGTACGCAATCTAACAGTTACACAAAGCCTTCTACCATCCAGGTTCTAAATTAATAGATTTAATATGAAATAAATCCTATTTGAAATATTTTAACAATTGTTGGAATTGTTTTATTAAATACATTTGAAACGTTTTCTTCGTGAATTTGTTAAAAGAGCATATTTGAAAGCTGGCATTCAATTTGCTGTTTCATCATGTGAAAACATAATTAAATTTATTTAAATTAGTTATTTTATCCAGGATACATTATTTGCGTGTTTATATGTTGCGCACAATCTACAATTCTGAATTTACAGTAATTGACGACTTGCATGTGTGCTTAGACATGCTCGCGCCTTATAATGTGTTTCGACGAGAACTAATCTATTGTACATGTCCCTTGCTTTAATCGTATGGGAAGTCCACCTTTCAAGTTTGTTGTGTTCCAGTGCCTCGCAATGAGATGGTTTTATTTTCAAACCCGCATGGTTTCGTCTTCGTAGCCGTCAATGCCCTACCCATCACAGGACCGATGTATAAATTATATATAATAAGTTATTAGGATATAAAGAATTTAATACATCTAACAATACTTGTAATTAGTTTTACAAAAATTATATTGATTTTTCTTTCTTACGTGACGTATTGTTTTGCCGACATTTATAACGTCAATTGTGTTTAAAAAAATTGTCAGTGTTTGATAATTTGTGATCATTTTTGTAATAATATTATATCAATTTTTACCTCTAATTATGGAAGAAAACGAAAATCTTATTAAAATATTGTTAGATTATGATGATGGTATTAATCTCAAAGAAATGAATGTGCCTTTACATTACATTCTTGGTGATGGTTTACGCATGTACCGGGAATGGAAAAAAGGAAAATTGCGTCCCCAATGCAATTGCATATTCATCTACAATGAAAATACATTGCACTCACGCAATGAGAATTATAATCAAACATCGGAAATACGAGTAAACCGCATTTCTCAATCATATCGAAATGGCAATGCAAATCAAAACACTATCAATCAACAATTCAATGATCGTTATTAATTTGTTTTAAATTAAATGTGTCACATACAAAATCCTAGTGTCGGTGTGCGCACATCAATGTTCACGTGAATATTTTGGTGAGTGTAAATCGCAAATTAATTTTAGATGTGTGGTCAGTTTTCATTAACTATATGTTATAAATAATTTGAGTGATTTGTGCCATTAAATTAATGGAAATTATGTTCAATTTTTCGCATAATGCGTGATGTGAGGGACAGGGGAGTACAAACAATTGTCAATGTTTGGCCGCATATTATTGAGCCCCAAGACGCTCCCCATAAAATTCAAGTGAGAAGTAAACGAGCAATCCAAACTGAAGCACATATTGAGTTTGATGCCAGTTACACCGTTGTAGTAAATACTTTGCGCTACACGCCTTATGATCAAATAATCGACGAAGCAATTCTGATACAGGATATACCGAAAAAGTTTATTTTAAAGTTTGACGACAACATTATCGAAGAAGATATTCAGTCCTTCGACGATAATTCAACTTTTGATCCGTCTGTAGCTGGTTCGGTTCAAGCAAATATAAAGAGTAATCTTCGCACTAAGTACTTTGCAATAATGGAGACAAAAGAGATAGAATGCCAGACCGATTTAATTGTACGTCCTATGGTATTACACACTCATGAAGTCGCTGAAGTGATATGCAATATCCATGTGCAGACATCTGCAACATTTTTGCCAAATGCGTCAATGGAAGAAGTTAATGATAAATTGCACAAGTATTATCAACATAAACCTGGATCAAAAGCAGTTCAACTTGTGACTTCAAAAGAAATAAAAATGAAGAATTATACTGCAGGTAATATTAATAAAAGATACAATTCCAGAGTAAATTTATTATTTTTTGCTTGGTATAGATACGGATATAGACTCCGAAACCAAGCTGAACAATATAAGAGAAGCTGTGAAACAACTTACTTCTACGGAAATTGAAAATATCTGCTATGGATGTTGCACAGAAGAAGAAGTTTTAGAAAAAATTAAAGAATGGTATAAAGATGTTACCAATCTAGTCGACGAGTCCGAACCCGAAGATGAATATATTGATGAAATTACCGGACAGGATATATGTGCTATCGAGAATAATATAGTCGCAGGTGCTCGGGTAACTGTAGAGAGTCTGGAAGCTCAAGCCGACCGAATGAATTATCGCTATAATAAAGCAGACAATCAAGATATTGATATTCAATGTTCAGATTCGCTTAAAGATCACTTAGAACCGGGCTTATGTAGAGGTGGCAAACATCGCGATCAGGCTTGTACGTGTGATTGTCAACTTTATACAAAACAAGCAGAGACTAATAATGATTTGAATGAATCTGCGGGAAAGTTATCACAAATACATAAACAGGTCAATAAAGGTGGTATCTCGGGTCAATTGGGCGAAACTGTTTCGTCTCCTGCACTGATAAAGTGTCCCTGTCCCAAGCATCACACTAAGTTACCGTTACCGGCACGCGCCTGTACAAATCGTAAATGTAATTGCCTTAATTCCAAAGGTTGCTTGCCTTGCGAGCAAGCGCTACAGAAGAAAGCAAAGATGGGTGAAACCAACAATGTCCTTAAGTTGAAATCTTCAAAGAAAATTATTACGTCTCAGAACATCGAGTTTTTAGTCGACGTGGACGGAGACTACGCCGATGAGTATTTAGAAAATTTGGGCCAAGACGACGTTCACACACAGACTGATGAAGAAAGCCAGCAATATTTTGGAACACCGGAAGCGTTGGTTATACCAGAACCACCATGTACATGTCTTACCAGTGTTGAGATGCCATGGGACATACTACTTATACCCCCTAAGCCGAAAGTACGATAATTAGCTAAGCGTTGCTTTGTTGTAATAAGGTTTTTCTTGTTTATTTTTACAGAAAAGGCCTGCTGAAGTACCTGCAATAGAGAGTCTACCAGAAGTTGTACGTGCACAATTGAAGGAATTAACGGTTCGCCCAATTACTGAAGAACAGCTACTGGCTCTTACCCGTGAGTTTCTTGAAGACAATATTGGCAATGTTGATGATATTGATGAGATTCAAAAGCAAATATTAGCTGAAAAAGCACGGATATCTGCTGAAGTTGCCAAAGCAGAGAACGGAGAAGGTTTAGAAGATGAGGGCCAGAAGGATGATGATGATGATGGTGTTCCTTATGTACCATGTAGACCCAGGGCAGCCATAAAACAATTTCAAGTATTTGATCCAGAATGCGAAGTATATAATGAACCGTACATGGATCGCATTGTACGGGCATTCTGCGAAGAGGAAATGGGTCAGGTTGGGGAATGTACATCCCATGTAGAAATGCCTTGGCATGAAATTGAATTGGCTAAGACAATTGTGATTCGAAAGGGACGTCATCCGTGTGAACGAAGAACAAAATCAAAAGCTTTGAAAGATCCACACCGCAAGTGTGGCCCCCTATATCGAGAACAACTTCGAGAACAACAAGCTATGTTCAATTTAGATACTGAAAGTGCCTGCAGTAATGCATCCTGTAATGCTAATCGCACAGACAAAGATATTGAAAAAGTGGACGGTGAGATATGTGAGCCATGTGCAGAAGCTTTCCAGCGAGAAAATATTTTGAAGAGAGTTGATACGGAAACATGCATTTGTCCTCCAGATTGCATGAAACAAAATAAAACCGAAGTACAAATTATATCGTGTATTAAAGGTAAACGCGCCGATACTAATAAAACTTCCGCAAGTTTGCCAATGATATCAAAATCCGGTGAACCGTTAGGTTCATCAGGTAAGCCATCGCAATCAAGAACTGAACGAATTGCAGCCCTTTTGGATTCATGCAAGAAAGAAATGGAACCAATTAAAACTGGAATCAATGAATTGCGGGCAAGAATTAAAGAACTGAATCTCCCAGATATGTTGGCCTATCAAGAGCAGCCTCAACATCCTAGTGTGGGAAGTGTAGGTGTTGGAAGCTCTCCTTTGGGATTTATGGGTGGATCAATGGGAATGCAAATGCCTCCAGTGTGCTTTCCTCCCCCGATGATGTGCTATCCATACCCACCACCATGCATGTTTCCGCAAGTGACTAACATGCCACCCGGTATGTCAGGCCCGCCCACTCCAAAGGCACAAGAATTATCAAGGAAATATCCTTGTAAATCAAAGCATCATCGTAAAAAGTCCATATCTAGTTATAACTCTTCCACAGAAACTGCAACGCCTTCTACTGATTACGATAGACACGACCGTCGCAAATCGCCCAAAAGGAGCAGAAGTCGGTTTATTTGCAGCTGTAAAGCCCAAGAATCCAAGCACACTGAGTATCCATGCCAGATTCAAGCCCAAAAAACTGGTACTGATACCAACGGTGATACAACAAAGACAGAAGATGAAATAAATACAAGTAAGAAATCATCAACATGCATATGTTCCATCGATAGTAAATCCAAGGCTAAATCAACATCTTCAAAAATACCGCGTTTGGTATCCAGTGACATTTCAAAGAAGGTGCCATGTGTTTGTCCGATATGCCCTTCTTTGGCCACTCAGGAAAGTGCATTCAAGTCATGTAAATCCACTTTGTCAGAGAAAAGTGTTAGAAGTGAGAAAAGTGAAGACAGAAGCGAAAAAGATACTAAGCGTTCAAAGAGCTGTAAAAGTTTGAAGTCTAGTTTAAAAGATTCAACTTCAGAACACAAACCCAAGGAAAATAATGGCACTAAACCATGCGAACCATGCAATCTGGTGATAGTAGAAAGTTGTGCGACTCAGAAATCTGAAACAAACATGAGCAGAACGAAAGAATCAACGTCAACTTCATGCAGAATTCGTTTTGAAGATAATGAAAAACGTAGTTGTTTGAAATGTAAGAATGCTCAAAAAGCAGTCGACGCTGGAGTTGAAGTTAAGCGGGGAAGACCAACGGAAGAGAGTAGTGAAGACGCATCTACAAAAAAGCCATTCAAATCGTGCAAGACTCGCAAAGCATCCAATTAACGTTTTTAAAATTGTTCAAAAAAATTTACATTTTAAATAATCATATACCTATTATGATATATCTCATATGAACGTGTTATTTAAGCTTGTGTTTTATTATGTTTCAATTTTCAGTAAATTTGCGTTATTTTACGTTGCATGTCCAATTGAATCCTGTAACCGACGCAATTAAAAGTAATGTATGCGCAATCAATAAAGCATTGCGCTTCCGGTGCATCATCCTCGCGGCTTATTTTCGTCCCGCTGATTTAGTAGAGCTTATACAGATGAATGCATTTCGAGCAGTGCATCCAGCGTGTTCATTTCCTGGTTCGTGGAAAAAAAATCCGTTGCTCTTGCCGGTACATCACATCACACCACGTTGCATGTCAGTTAATGATGCAATTCTCAACTGACTGCACATGCAACAGTAACCAAATTTTTGATTAGCTTAAATTTCCTCAGTGTAACATTGCCGTTGTAGTAGTTTGTTTTTGACTCCGCCATAAAATAGTACACAACTGTATTCACCAGTAGCAAAATATAAAATAGGCGTCCTTTGGTCAGCGCATCTCGACTGTGACGATTGTCACAAAACTTGCAATTACATTCGATCGCTCATTATAATCCCCTCCATCCATTATAATCATATTGTTCACGCATTGCTCAGTGACAACTACTCTATACTGCACATTATTCACCTCTCTAATTGGCAACTGCGCTTATTCAGTGAACTCGCAGGGGCTCATTGTATAATACTTTTACGATTTGAAAATGCGTTAAGAAATGAAAATTAAAGAGTTTTGTTCTATTTAGCATGACATAAGATTAATGCTTAGTTTAATGTCATATAGGAAAAAATACGTCCAAGCTACGTGAAAAGGAAATTCTAAAAGTGATCGAAATGTACAAAAACAATGCAAATTAAAATTGGTTAATCCAATCTCCTTCTTTGTAGCATTTTAGGCGTTATCGGAATGTGAAAGTTTAGTATTTACGCTATTTAACTATGCTTAACAAATTTTTTTTGAACAAATTAAAGTATCATCTAATGCTATTTTCTAGAGAATGTATGACAATTAGTTTTACCTTAAAGGTTGAGTTGCAGACAACTGCCATCTGAATTTAAATCCATGGAGAGCACTAATTCCCACAATGAGATAAATCGTTTCACACAATATTATGTAAACGTAAATTTACAGTCACACTAAATACGAGAATTAAATTTTACTATAAATTGCGAAATAGAATAAGATCACATCCATAGCAAAAGACACATGATTGTTTTTCTCAATACTATCCAATTTATTTAAAGTAAAAATACACCAGCACTGGAATATTTTTAAAGCGTGCCCGTGTGCACACTAATGTTCGAAACGAAAGAGTGGCGCGCGCGCGAGCTGGGTGGATAAGCGCAATGGAGATCCGTGCCTGAGCTACCCAACTGTGACAAAACACTTGGTACGGAACGTCGAGAGCGGTTATTTTTTCGTATTTTTATGTGCAGGGGAAATCGACATCTGTACACCAACTACCTTGCTCATGCATAGCCGACGGGTAACAATAACAGCAAACATACAACGCCACTACAATTGTGTTTGTAATTATAATTAGTTTCAGTTTTGAACATGTGAGAAACTATCTGATAGTATGTCCACTATAATATATTGTGGTTTGAACTATTTCTTACCAGACGATCGATCTCGTTGTTCCAAAGTCGTGTACCAATATAAATAAGGTGGCGTAAAAATTTACAAAGCATGTTTCTGAAACAGATGACACATATTATTGTCACTTTGAGAACATTGTCTAATGAATTATTTGATTGCACATTTGATTATACATTATTTTACATACTAAAATGGAAGGGGAAGACGAAAATATAGATATTCAATTAAAGTCAGACGAGTCTGTAAAAAGTACCAGCAATGAACCCGAACTGGATAATACAGTCGAACCTGAAGTTCCACCAAACACACAAGTATCCTCAAAGTCCTTAAATGAGGAAAGTTGTGAAGAAATTATTAAAACGTTGGTGGATTCTGGTTCTGGAGATCAAAACCAACAGAAACAAGAACATCAACAAGAACAAGAAAAAGGGCGAAGAAAATCGAAACCAGAACAAGGACAAGAAAAATTAAAACAAGAACCATCAAAGCAAAAGCAATCTCAACAAGCGCAATCGCAGTCAAAACAACAACTAAAAAAGACAACCAGCAAAAAACAACCATCTGTTGAATCACATGATCCTGACTGCCCCTTATATGAGGACGATGAACCTAGACCATCGCATATTAAACCAGGAGCGAGGAAGTGGTGCACTTGCCAAGTTTGCCCTCTGGATATGGTTGCAGAAGGAGAATCCGAATCTGAGGCAGCAGGAGCAGGAGGAGATGATGATGTGGATGAATCAGAAGAAGAAGGAGACGAAGCAGGAGGAGAAGGAAGAGAAGAAAGGGAAGAAGGAGGAGTAGAGAAAGAAGCAGACACGAAAATAAGTGATGAAAAAAAAGATGCTGATAGCAAAAAAGACAAATCTCAAGACAGTTCGGATAGTTACGGCTCAAGTTCAAGCACTGATGAACGCGGAATGTCCGATTGGGATTACTCTGATATGTCGGGCGATTGGGATGGAGAGGAATATGTGCCACATGGTCGAAGACGCCGCCATCGTAAAAAGAAAAAGCATGATAAGAGTAAACTTGACAAAAAACAACGTGGTTACTATGTGTCACCTATGGGATCGGAAAGATCCCGACATGAAGGTAGTTATGTTGAAGACTACATGAAGTTTTTTGTCGAGCCACTCGAAGTTTGTTACAAAACTCTATCATCCGTGAGTAGTTCCTATATTAGTTGTGAAGAAACAGGTTTGCAGAGAACAATTGTAATTGTGAAGCCCCATGCAGTACAATTCAAAGAAGTCATATATCGCGTAATCTTTGAATCGGGATTTCAAATACTTGGAGTATGTGCGTTAGTTCTGCAATCGAACTATGTTTAAAATTATTACATCCTTTCAGATTCGTGTCATTCATCTTACACCTGAACAAGTATCCGAAATTTACGCAAAATACTACGGGTCACCCTCTTTTGTGCATCTTGTTGTTTCTGTTAGTGACGCTCCAATATTAGCCATTTGCATTACGGCCATGAATGTCATCAAACGATGGCTGAAACTAATAGGACCTGATGGATGCTTGCAAGCCGATTGGTTTTTCCCATTCAGTATGCGTAAACTTTTTGGTTTACAACCCACGCATTCCGATTGGCTACACGGGTCTGAAAACCTTAAAGAATCCAACAAGGAAAACCGTTACTTTTATCCTAATTCCATAATCGAACCGATAACAGAAGAATTGGACAAAGTTACCGATTACTGCCAGCTGAACTTGAATAAAGCAATTGTCGAAGCTTGTGCGGAGGTGATCAAAAAACGACCTGCAGATCCAATCATATGTTTTGCAGATTATTTGCTACAAAACAATCCCTTTCAGCCAAGGTTACCAACGAATATTGCTTTCACACCCACATAATATAGTTTTCCAATTGGTGAGTATATTTCGACCACTTATTTATACATATTATGGGTAAGTTAGCGCAATGCCGTGTAAAATCGGAAGGTATTCCAAAATTAAAGAAAGTTAATTTCACTTTCAACTCTTACTTCAAGTGTTGGTTCCAAAAGCGCATACCAATCGGTGAGGCTTGGAAACGTACAGTTTGCAGATATAATAAATTAAAGCGCTTCAAAATATGACATACCTTGTAGTAGAATCAGATGTTATATCATTGATTCTTGTGCAGGTACTCATTTAACCACTATGTATATTATCCTATTAAATTGTTTCAGATGAAAACCAATTAAAGTTACTGAACAGGATAGAATATTTTTTACTCATTTAACCACTATGTATATTATCCTATTAAATTGTTTCAGATGAAAACCAATTAAAGTTACTGAACAGGATAGAATATTTTTTAAACAATAGAATTCTTTTCTGGCGTGTATGCTACACGAGTTGCAATAACTAACTACACGCTCTCGTAAATCCTTGTTCGATTGCCGGACGCTTACGTTGCAAAACGATGAGTTACACAAATGTACACAAACGT
>JAODGA020063303.1:0-14345 GCA_027574885.2 Drusilla canaliculata
AAAAAAACCTAAAATGCCTTGAAACAAGCCAAATTGCAATTATTTGTGGCACTCAGTCATGCACCAAGACAAAAATGTATACACAACTGTAACAACTGAAATAATGATTCCTATAAACAATGCTTTTTTCCATAGTTATATACAACGGGATCATCCCTAATAAAAGTGATAACAATACCCGAATGCTACTATTATCCGCGAGTCCTTTAAGAAGTGCACTGTAATTATATATAATGTTGTAATATTGTATTTCCAAAATCCAATTATTTGCGACTATTTTTGAAATTAAAAACAAACGAGATTTGCATTGTGTCAAGAAAAGGGCTGTAATAAACAATATAAATACACGCAATATTTAAGGGCAATAAAATATACCAATAGAATTATTTCAAAATAGTAATTTAATTGTTGAATTTAAAAGACAGCAAAACTACTAATTACATGTTATTGAATGCAATACACAACCCATTATAAGATAAACATCAGTAATATCACTGTAATGGAATTATATGTAAATACCTAAGGTCTATTCAGTCAACTAAATTATCATGTCAATTATTGTCAGCTAATGACTTTCTGAAAATCCATTCATTAAATTTGAAATAGACATTGTGGTGCAGTGTCATTAGAATACAATTATGTTTCATGCAGCCTGCTTAAATCTAAGTATTTTCTCTAACTTGCTTTGTACCATACTTAGGTCAGCGTCCTTAGCAATCTTGATGTAGACTTGATTTCGAATATTATGGAACATCAACCAAGTGGGCACCTCCTTTTCAATGAGTTTCAGCCTTTCTTCAATCTCTTCCTTTTTCATGAATGTTCGAATACTATGCGCTAGTTTATCCAGCACCACATCTACTTGAAGTACACTTCGCTTCTCTGCAACGAAGAGATTTCGAGTTAAACGAGCCAGTTCAGGAAGATGAGAATACATCTGCACCTCCTTGTCTTTAGCATCAGTACGCGTCATTGACTCTAATGCTTTGGCCGCTTGCTTCTGACGAACTTTCTCCAGGAGCGACTTTGGAATACCTTTCAGAAGTACGTCTGCGGCTGGCTTCACGGGCTCAACCACAGGAGTCTTTGTAGGAACGGAATTCTCACGCGCCTTCTGCAGACGTTCCAAAGCTGCCTCCATACGCGTGTTGCAGTTAAACATCAACTTAGCCCTTTCCAGTACATCCTTGCCCTTAGAAAATTTTTCTTCTTGTGGAGGTTGCGGCAAATCTGCTGTCCCAATGTCGGGCACCTTTTCATAGTCAAAATCAGGATGCCAACGGCGCACCTTATTATCATCGATACACATCGGCGGTTGCAGCGTGGCAAGAAACTCCTGATGATAACTCTTCATTTTATCCATAAGCAAATTGAACATCTGTCGTCTTCTTTCCAATAGACAATCAGAAGTAATACTTTCCTGACCACAGATTGGCTCAATGATCAATTCCCAAGTTTCAACCTTTGATCCATAAGCACGCAATTTATCTTGACGGAAGTTGAATGCTTCTGGCATTAAAAACTTGATTTGAGCAAGATGAGTCTCAGTCAAATTGCGCTTAATAAGCTCCTCCACAGCAGGTTTGAGTTTCTTAAATGTTATAGTTTCCTTGCGATTATGCATAATCTGGCACACAGTATCAATGCTCCTGAACAATTCAGCTAATGTTCTATACTTGAAAGCCATTATCAAAGAAAGCTTTTCAGTAGACATCAACTTATTTTCAGTTTTTGGTAAAGCAACAGCATTCTTACTGGGAGAAAGAAGATTTAAGAGGTTTCTTTTTGCAGTTGAATCTTTCCTGGGACTTAGGTATTGCTTTTCAGGAGTTTGTGTCTTCACTGGGCTGTAAATATAATAACAATAAGTTTACATGTAAAAAACAATGCAGTATGATCATTTACCTCATATGGACTTCAAGTTCAATTGATTTAAAACTCTTGAGCCCTGGAGATTCAGGAACCTTTGGTCCAGTTTTCTCAACATCTTTTATCTTTGCATCCAGTTCCTTGAATCTTGCCATGGAAGCCTTAAGCTCTGCCAACCTGTTACTCCTGCTTAACTTCTGCCTTACCTCCTTGATGCTCATATCATTCACTGTTGATTTCACCTTATCCATGGCATTCCTACTCACTGGCGTTGATGGCGGTGTCTTGTGCATAGGACCACTTTCTTCCGCTTCGACCATTGCTGGACCCAAAACAGTGTGAGCATCCTTCTCTTTGGGCATCATGTTGTTCAACAACTCTTGGATATTCGGCTGATCTTCACCGATCGCTTTCTTCGACCTGGTAGAGCGCACCGGCCTCTTCGCCTTGGCGTCATTCTGCGCATTCTTGAGCTGCACTATTTTCGAGCTCAACGAATTTAAGTCAATTGGTAGCGTTTTCGCTTTGATCGAATCTGTGTCAGCGATAACTCCAACCTCATTCGCCTCATTGTTGCTAGACGAAATTTCTTTATGTAGCACTTTGCGTGCCCTCGTTATTTTTATTTCCTCGACGGCGGTACGCTTTCGGGTGTTAAAATAACTGGCTACAGAAGGTTGAGCCATTGTCACAAAATTAAAATCTAAACTTGAGTATGATGCAAAGATACTGTGTTGAAGATGGCTGCCCTTTTACTAGTAATGCACTCACGCACTCGCCGAGGTAGCGCCGACGGCAACAAGGTACACAATACAATGCAAAGGCAACGATATGGATAGAGTGGCGTCACCGTAACCGTTAAATGAATTAAATGCCCGCCAAACTCAAGGTTTTTAAATGGCGTTTAAATGCCACTTTTGTAGGTTATAATGTTGCCAATATGAGTTTTTATGTTTATCAAATCCTTTATGAATAACAATAATAAAAAGATAGAACGATTACTAATTATATAAAAAATGTTTAATGAATTAAAAATTAATATTTATATATATATATATATATATACATTTATATATTTATAACAAATAAAATATTTTCATTGCAATGGTTGATTTGACAACGTTGTATAAACGGTCAATTTCGGGCCTATCCGATTACGTCGGTTACCAAACAGAACAGAAGCATATGTTAAAAATTGCAAATAAATAAATTTGTATTTTCATGTTCTATTGGTAATGGATAATAGATACACAAATGTATGTAAGGTGTGTAGACATCAGACTTCCTGTACTTGGAGTAATCATAATAAAAACAATAAAAGGTAAAGTAGTTAAATAAAGAATGTTACAAATAAGCAAAGAGAAACATGCGGCGTAAATGTGGTAAACACATGCACAACATACATGCGCAAGTTGTTGTTTGTAGGGCGAGTTCGCATGAACGTCGCATTTGGCGCTAGCGTCGCTCTTACGTCCTTTGCTGTTGCGAGAGACTGTCGAATCCAATCCAGTGCCTACCTGAAATTTTCCGTGCGCTAGAAACGTACGTCCGCCATAATCAAATAAATAACCCGTTCGCGATGATACGGTCGTCGTTTTGACATCTTTTAATATCATCTAGTTGTTGCACACCTGCAAAGCTGTCGTACTCTTAAGAAAGGCAACGCGTCCTCCCAGCCGCACAGGCCGTCCACACACACCAATGAGCTCCAAATCGGACGTGAACCGCCGAGTGCTGGCGATACAGGCAAAGAAGAAGCGTCACAAGCCCGGCAAGAAGAAGGCGAAGGGCGCCGACGCTGATCCGCAGGTGAATGGTCAGGGAGGCGGCGGCGGCGTTGGCGCCGGCGGCGGTAATCGGGACACGACGACGCGCCTCGAGCCGTGGCACAGCAGCAGCAATGAAACGATCGAGGACGCGCGCTTGGACGACTACAGCGAGGAGGAAGAGGAAGAGCAGGAGGACACGGCCGACTATCGCAAGGGCGGTTATCATCCGGTGAAAATCGGCGACACGTTCCTAAATCGCTACCATGTGTTCCGCAAACTGGGTTGGGGCCACTTTTCCACCGTGTGGCTGTGCTGGGATATCGAGGACAAGCGTTTCGTTGCGCTGAAGATTGTCAAATCCGCGCAACACTTCACCGAGACCGCGCTGGACGAGATCAAGATTTTAAAATCGGTGCGCGAGTCGGACCCAGACGATCCGAAGCGCAATAAGACAGTGCAGCTGTTAAATGACTTTAAAATTAGTGGTGTCAATGGAGTGCATGTGTGCATGGTGTTTGAGGTTCTTGGTCATCATCTTCTCAAGCTTATCATCAAATCGAATTACCGTGGAATACCGCGAGCGAACGTCAAAGTGATCATGCGGCAAGTACTCGAGGGACTTGACTATCTGCACACAAAGTGTAAAATTATTCATACTGATATCAAACCAGAAAATGTCTTAATTTGCGTCAGTGAAGACTACATTCGAAAATTGGCATGTGAGGCTGCTGAGATGCGGCAACTAGGGTTGAAGCTACCGACATCGCTGATTAGTACGGCACCGCCACAGGACACACAGGTAAATACAAAAATGAGCAAGAACAAGAAGAAAAAACTCAAGAAGAAGGCAAAGCGTCAAAATGAATTGCTAAAACGACAAATGGAACAGATCAATGAGCTGGAAGAACAGAAGAAAGGTGCGAAGGAACAAGTCAATGGGGAAAATGAAACTGCAGGCGAGATTGAGGCAATTGAGTGTAACGGCGGCGGCACAAGCCCGACCAGTCCAAGCCCCGATACAACGCCCGACGTGGAAGAGAAAAATCAAAATGGTAAGTGCGTTGACGAGCTTGCAGGTGGTGATGATTCTCCCGCAGATCCGAAATCCCCACAGTCACCTCTACCCTCGGAGACGTCAGTTGAGATCGTCACTCAAATGTCGGAAGACGATTCCCCGTCGGTCACGTCAAAAAGCGAGGCGAAACCGGAGGCAGATCCTGCGTTTACGGAGTGCGAGTTCGATGTGAAGATCGCCGACCTAGGTAATGCATGTTGGGTGGATAAACACTTCACGGAGGACATACAAACGCGCCAGTATAGATCGTTGGAAGTACTCCTTGGCGCTGGTTATGGCACCTCCGCTGATATCTGGAGTACGGCGTGCATGGCCTTCGAACTTGCCACCGGCGACTATCTTTTTGAGCCGCACTCCGGCGATGACTACAGTCGCGATGAGGATCATCTCGCTCATATCATCGAGCTGCTCGGCGAAATTCCCAAACGCATTACTGGCCTGGGCCGCAACTCAAAGTTGTTCTTCAATAAGAAGGGAGATCTGCGACACATCACCGGTCTGAAGCCATGGTGCTTGGAGGATGTTCTCACGGAGAAATACGAGTGGCATCGAAAAGACGCCGAGGAGTTTGCGGCATTCCTGAAACCAATGCTCGACTTTGATCCGGATCGTCGGGCTACCGCCGCCGACTGCTTGAGACATCCATGGCTAGTGGTAAACGCTAGCAACACTTCATCAAACACCGTCAGCGAGTAACTCTTGATAACCGAAAAACACGACTCTCTAAAAATATAAGATAAAACTTTTATGGACTTTTTAAATTTGCAACACAAAATGTCGCGCGTGAACTTTTTTAGTTTGATTTTTTTGAGACATGTTTAGTGTATACGCTTTTATCGGAATTCTTTCGAATTATGCCGAATGTTTACATGGAATACCAAACAACCGAATACAATGGAAAGCATGCAAAATGCAAACAAAATGATATACACACACGAATACACACCCTCATACACGCAGAGAGAATGACGAAACGAATAATCGAAAAGCGAGAGCGGATGAAACGACAGGAAAAGGGAGCTGGGCGCGTTTATGCATTATTTGTAAACGATTCACTTTTCTATTGTGATTGCACATCCCGGTAATGATTTCATTTACAATGTTTCTACATGCCGAAATGCTACGATCGTGCGCTGTATTATCGTTTAATGTAATGCCTCAAATGCGCCAAAATATAGAACGTGACTGTTTGGCGACGAGATGTCTTTTTGTTATGGATAACGCCACTTGTACATAAAATTTATATATCATTATAGATGAAAAACTTTGTGATGTATGTGTTAAATTAGACAATATCTACGTACACTCCTTGGCATTCCAACGTCAGTCCAAATTCTATTACTTTTAACGAATCAGTAAAAGATAATATCTTAATGTAATCGTTTCATACGTTTTATTGTTTTACTGGCATTTTAATTCTATATGTATATTTGATTCAATTTATAGCCAAGGAGGAGAAACTATAGATGACAATTGTATGTCTATCAAACAGAAATACACAAATAGATAATCGTATGTAGAGGACTGTGTTAGCAACTTAATCAAGCTCAACAGAGTTCCACAAAAAAACAAAACTACAAGAAATACTAAACATAACAGGACGATAAAAGCAAATTATTGAAACAAAAAGCAGTACTAGAGGAAAGCACCAATATTTGTATAACTTATAAACTACTCGAATAATTACGTGTAAACAAACGACTGAATGTCGATAACAAAGATGCAACAGCGAGTTGGAGTATGTTGGAAGTTATGGGCGTTGTTTTGTTTCGATGGATTGTGAAGGTGGTCTCAGGAATTTGTTCCCAGTTTGCAAAACACTGCTGATCTGCTAATTTTGTCCAAATTTACTACTAAGTTAACGTACATATTTAAAATAAATCATTAAAATTCCGTTGAAGCACTTCAATTGATTGTAAGCTAAACACTCGTTTGTGCAGGTTAAAGGAAATTCGAAACATATTTTAATAATCTTTAATCTGCATAAACACTACAAATTCAAGTTCATCGCACTTGCACCAGTTGAATTGTATTTCGTAGTAATTTGCTTCGTATTTGTACTGAACTTTCATCCACGTTGCATCCTTAATCCATACATCTTTTTGAGCTGAACAATTATATGTTGGTATGTCAGTCGTGCACAAACTTGTATCATACGTTCTGGAGGAAGTAATAACATCAATAAAATGCATTATTTATTATTGAAAACGGCAAAGAGCAGTTGATTTATTTACATTTTCTCATGATAAACCCTTAGTATTTATTTCGTGTAATCATCATAATCCAAATCGGGCAGCAATTTCAAAGGCCCCAAAGTATTTTTTTCAGTATAATTATGTAAGCTGGTAATTATGTATGTGTCAGTTATTTTGAAGTGGTAATTTATATCATGTTAAAAGCATACTAAAACAGATAACCCATTCAATTGATATATACCGAGTGATATCACATCAGTACACTTTTGAGCGTGGAGACCAGCGATACATAATGAGTGAGATGCGCGTTGGAGTGCTGGGTGCAGGTGTCGTAGGCCTGACGACGGCACTGCAGCTGCAGGAAACATTCCGGACGGCGCGCGTGGACGTCATCGCTGATAAATTTAACGCCGACACGACCAGCTACGTAGCAGCAGGTATTTTTCGACCAGGTACGAGTTTCAGCGGCCCAGACGAGGCTACAACCAGGTAACTATGAGGGCTAGAAGTAATGGCAAGGACGTGCCTGATAGTTTAATGCGATTAACATGATGTCATTTGCAGAAAGTGGGTCAACGACGCGTACAACTATTGGGACGCATTATGTGGAAGCCGCGAAGCTGCCAATGCCGGAGTGACGCATCTTTCCGGTTATATATTTTCAAACAAATCTGAGAGCATAGTTCGAGTATGTAAATCATTGCGTGCAGTTTAAGTTTCAGTTCACTAATATTCCTTATGCATTGTTGTCAAAATAGAATCACCTAATCGAAAATCTCGTGCCTGTGTATCGACGAGCTACAGAAACTGAACTCTGTCTATGTCCTGGTGATTGGAAGTATGGGTCATTTTTTACGACAATTCTCACAGAAACGGCAAGGTATTTACCATGGGCAACTGAACAATTTAAAGTCAATCACGGCAAAATACGAGAATGTGAAATACAATCCTTTAGAGATCTTGAAGGAGAATATGATGTCATTGTGAATTGCGCGGGACTTGGGGCAAAGCAATTGTGCAATGATTATAAACTTGTTCCAATTCGAGGACAAGTTTTAAAGGTATGTACATGATACACAGTTATTGTTTGAGAAGAACTCCTACAATTAAAATTTGGTATAGGTCAAAGCCAATTGGTTGAAAACATTTTTCTATGGAGATTATGATACCTACATTATCCCCGGCTTTGATTCAGTGACTCTCGGCGGATGTCGCAATTATGACTCATATGAAAGAACGGTTAGCAAATACGACAGTATGGCAATTCGTGAACGATGTGAAGCACTCGTTCCTAGTCTGAAAACCGCCCCAGTTGTAAAGGAGTTGGTTGGTCTACGTCCACATCGTGACCAAGTTCGTGTCGAAGTCGAAACACACCGTTTCAATGGACAATCAATGAAAATAGTTCATAACTATGGCCATGGCGGTTATGGGGTTACAACCGCTCCCGGGACAGCAAAACATGTTGTTCGCCTCGTAGTGGAGGCACTGTCATGCAATAGCAAATTGTAATATGACACAGAATTAAATATGTACAAAATGAACGTAACATATATATTTTGTATCGCAAATAACATTCTCTTGCTTTCATTTTGATTAAGTACGGTAATTAAGAAAAATACTCCTGCGTCCCATTTAAATTCCTCAAGTAAGTAAAACTTATAACACAACCAAAATTAAAACTAGGGTAAAACGTGCAAATTGCCATCATTTAAGGCACTGTGGGATCCTATAAACTATGCTTTAAAATAATATCACGATGTAATGCGCGACACATCAAGAAACTGCTATTTCTTCTTAAAAAATCCTTGGAGGGAGGTGAGATTCTGCTTTGCAGATCCAGGCGGTTTATTAAACATCTTGCTCATTCTCTGTTTCATCTCTTCGACACCTTGATTTACATTTTGGGATATTTTGCTAGCACCACTGGGACTTTTCTCCATATTGGGCGAGCCCAAATCACAGCGCGTTTCGCATTCTTTGATCATAGAATTAATAGCGTCTTTGTGCGTGTGTAAGGAAGCGTTTTCGTTGATTGCTTGTTCCAGGCATCTATAAAATGTAAAAAATACACACTTCGCAATACAAAGGATAGCTCCGAACTTACCTCAATCCTGGCAGAACAATGTTACTAATAAAGTTATTGTTAAATTGACTGTAAATTACATTCGAGTATGCTTCAATTAGTGCGACACCCATGTCAATTTTTCGCGACTGATTCGATAACTGTGCCATCTGATTACTAATAGTTGCAAGCTGAGGTAGTATGACGTCTTGTCTAAATGAAGGTGTGCAATAGCATACAATATTGCCCATGGTAACTACCATCTGCCTTAATAGAGTGTGATTCTCTTGAGTAGCAGGATCAGAAAGAAACATTTGCAGCTGCATGTATGCTTTATCATGAAGTTCTGGCATTGTGCAATCAGTTATAAGTGATCCCAGTGCTGGCACTGTTGCTGTCTT
Source organism: Drusilla canaliculata (assembly GCA_027574885.2). Taxonomy (NCBI): domain Eukaryota; kingdom Metazoa; phylum Arthropoda; class Insecta; order Coleoptera; family Staphylinidae; genus Drusilla; species Drusilla canaliculata. The sequence continues at coordinate 9,375 of JAODGA020063303.1, forward strand.
CACCAACCTGTAAATGTGAAACCAAATTTAAATTCACACAAGAAGTAATGGAATTATTAATATTTACATATCCGTGTCGTTTGCCAAAGTCACCAACGCAGGCGTAACTTTTACATTCAACAATGCTTCATTACATGCACCAATAATGGTGGCAAATAATCCAGCGGTAACGCCTCGGACTAGTGGTCTTTGATGCACCACGCCCTGCCAAAGACTATTCAACACTATCTCTTGCAATTCCAACTTGCATAATCCACGAACGGTTATTTCCAAACAGTCCAAGGGCGCTCCAAATAGTGGTATTGTGCAGACTAAACGACTGAGAACTGCCTCAGCCTCTTCATGATCACAGTAACTTAGTACGGAAACCACATATATAGGAATGATGTTCAAACTGGGCGAGTATTGGTTAAAACTAGGCAAAATTGCCTCCAAACTTTGCACCTGCGCCTGCAATAAAGGACGAATTCTCCGAGTTGTAAAATTCCGACCAAATATGATGCAAATGTTGGCAAATAAGTCAACAAAGCTTTGCAGAACGTCGTGCTGCGTAATATCAATTAAGTTTAAGCTATTCAACAAATCCGGAAAACTAAAATGATAGATAGTAATTATTCCAGTAATGACAAAATATAATTGCATTTACTCACACAGTGTCTGTAAGCCATTCCAGTTCTGACCATACATAGTCATTATTCTGCTCAAACAATTTATCAAATTCATAGAGAATCATGCCGACGCTAACGTTGCTAGTGTAAAAATTATGTGGGTTTGTCATGTTTGTACAAATATTCAATAATTCAGGTCCTTAAACATATAATTTGCATTATGGGAATACATACTTAAATAAATGACATACTTACTTAAATCAATTATCATATCTTTCTCAATTCGATCCAAAACGATTACATTTTTTGCAACGCTAATCAGTAGAAAAGGAAGTAGCGTGTTAAGCACTCCAATCACTCGTAATATCATATCCGGATAAATTTGATGTCTGTTGGGAGATTCATCTTTTATATTCTTTAAGCCATCATTAATCTTTTGAAGAATATTTTTTATCAATTCACTTCTAAATCGTCCAATATCAAAACTCCATTTAGCAACAATAGGAAAGAGGAATTCAATTGCCACTTTGGCAACCTTATTACTGTTATCTTTTAGTGTATTGAATGCCAATTCTTCACACTGACTGTACTTATCAACATCCTCACAGAAACCAACCAATAGTGCCACAACCTGAATGACTTCTTCTCTCACTGTCTCTTCCTTATCATCTAGCATTTGCTGGAGCATTGAAAGCATCAAGGAATTGCGGATTGGGCTGGAAACGTATGGGATTAAAACTCTGCATGATTCCACCACAAGATAGCGTCTTTCCACGTGTTTGTGCGTAAGTTGTTCCCAACACAATGGTAATATTTCATTTTCAACAACTGTTTCAGGACAGCATTTAGCAACACCCAGAATACCATTTAAAATTAGTGTCCTCTCTGACTCAGATGGCCTCTTCTTCAAGTTAAACAATTGTTGCAATAACTTCTCCCTGGTAGGAGTAACCTGGTTCAGATTTATTGTGCTAATTAGCAATGGGATGGCTTCTTCTCGCTTGTTTAAAATGATGTTGGGAATGATTCGAAGTAAAGATTCAGAAGCTACTAGTACTAAACTCTCAATGGTATTTCCATGAGACTGTGAAAGATTATTGATAAAAAATTCATTCTCAATCTTATCGGGTACTTTCACCGGACACATATTCAGTAGCTCGTTTTTAAACCTTTCTGATTTGGCTTTATTTACAAAGATAAAATCCTGTTTCTTATTGGTGTCAATATCATTTTTACTTAAACGTGTCCAATCAACATTTATGCTAGTATTAGAAACGTTATCTGCTTCAGAAAGTGCTTTATCAAGTATTTCAAAATGTTCTGGAGAATCACTGCCAATTGTTGATGTTTTGCTGTACACATCTTGCAAAGGTGGTGTAATTTGACTAGTTTGAAGTTGCCTGGATAGATTAAGATTTTCATCATGGGAAGCTTCCAGCTCCTTTTCTACAGATGCTAGTTTTCTGTTTAATAACTGCACATCTTTGTTCTATAAAAATATATATAAAAAATAAACGATTTTGGAATGTTGTTGTCCAACTTACAAGGGTTACTAAATTCAATTCCATTTCCATATCTTTGATATCAGCTTGAATTGCCACTGAAGTAAGATTACAGCCAGTTTGTTTAAGTCCTTCTCTATATAAAGTTAGCAATTCTGCAGGTTTAGCAATATTCAAACCAACATCATCCCAATCCTCAAAATCCTGTAAGAATTGTTAAATATAAAGTAATCTCTTGCATACTCACCACTAAAAAACCACACAAACCTGATTCTCATTTTCATCAGCAAATGTGATTGATGTTAACTTATATCCATGCAATAGCAAATATTCATTGATTAAAAAATTTAAAGCTCTTTGTTCATGTGGCTTAATATCAATGTTAATCAGCTTCAAGCTAGTCTTGTCTGGAGACTTATTTTCAGACTCTTAAAAGACAAATATAAATTCAATATTAGCACAAAAAAAGTTATAATTGCATAATTACTAATTTTTTTGATTCAAATTTAAATCACACAGTTTACCTGTAGCAACAGTCAGATTATTTCTTAATGCTGTAATGGTCTCTTTAGCCTTCCTTAGTTCAAATTCTAATACTGCAATCCTATCATCTGCACTTCTTTCACCATCCTCAGAGAACCTAGCAAAATCCAAGCTATCTAAGGTGGTCTGACTTCCAGAACGTGCTGTAAAAACATAGCTTTAATGCAAGTGTATGGTATATTTGCCCCCAAAACATACAGATTTTAGACGATACATCCTGTGTTTGAGATTCAAAGTTGCCTGGATTCGAGAAGAAGTCCTTCAATTCCTTGACTTCTTTGCCAGACTCGAGCAATTCCGTGTGTAACTCAAGCGCTGTAAGTAGCAGCTTGTCTTTGAGCAACTTATTTGCCACATCGTGGTACGTCGGAACTGCGGGCGATGCCATTACTTTAGTGTAGAGATAATCGTTGGCATTTCACAACAATTGCAATGATAATTGGGTGGTGCAAATTAGCAAGATGTGACGAAGGAAGAACCAAAATATTTGTTGAATGACGAATTGCAATTGTCAACAGCAGTACCAGCTGCAAAAATTCTATTTGTAATGCTACTTCTACACATATCACGGATAAAATGTGATTGTTAGAGAGAAGGGGTAAACGGATGTCATGCATTTAAAAGCAAACACCATAAAGTTGCTTTATATTTTATACTAAGTAGAATTTTAAAGGCAAATTTTAAATATACATTAGTATCCTGTTAAACAATTTAATCATAATAAAAGTTAGTAAATTTGTTTTGATACATTTAATTGGACCAAATTAATAATTACAGAGTAATCTGGTGCAGTATTGTAGGCAACACGTATAACAGAAGAACTTATTCACATTGGGTTTATGCATTTGCGGTGCTGATGACAAGCATACACAAAACATTTTTAATATTGGGTATATCTAATCTAAAAATTAAAAATAAAACAATACAACACATTTTTATCCTTTTTTAATTATTAAAAAATTGTGTAGCTTAAATCATTGTACCAACAAACAATATCTTCTTTGGTATGCTTATAGGCGCTATTACACATTAAGTACCTTAAAAACTATTTGTACATGTGCACAAACTCTACATTCATTTCCATTATAAAATATTTCAATAGTATACTCATTTGCTGAGTTTTGAAAATACTACAAAATGTCTTTATACATTTAGGTTTACACATTGTATTTCTGTCACTAGATTTTAATTGAAGGAATGGTGAACATTGCACAAGAATATTTGCAGCTAGTGTGCACATGCAACCACCCTGTGTTTGCTGCACAATTTACAAGCAACATTTTTAAGAAGTATAGATACAATTGTATATGCAATAGTAGGTAGAAGTTTTAATCTAGAACTTATGTATATGCCAATTGTTAGCACCTTCTTAATCATCATGAAATTATTGTAATCACACCAGATCTTATTCCAGCCATAAAACACTTTCTTTAAATGTCCATTTCATTGCATCTGCTGGTTGGAAAACACTTGTTTTATAAAGTGGCTAGAATGCGTGTGAAGCCAATTCCACAATAGAGCAGAGTTTGTCCAATTCCCCACATAGATGCATACAATGGTTGCATTGGCAGACTTGAGAATCGGTAGACAGATGCAATTGCTGCACTGCTAACAATACCAGACATGATAGGCATCAACACCCCAGTGAATAAAATCAGTATGGGGAAGAATTTACCAAATTTGTGCTTCCTCAGTGTGAGAAAAGCAATTAATGCTGCTATCTGAAATAAGATCAAAACTTTTAGGGTAGATTCCTAATTTGTAGATGTTAAGAACTTACTGTATGTACAATTATAGATGAAAACAAGGCCCACAGGAAGACATGATACCACATCTTAGTGAATGAGTTCAGGGGATCGGCATGCAACCCCAATACAACGCTGAGGGAATCCATCCTCAGCTGTGGGCCCTTTGCTCACGTGCTGCACGCATTAGCAATTCGTCTTGCAGCAAGTGCGCTCATGATGTACACACTTTTTTAGTGATTGCGTTCGCGTAGTTGCGCTTACTCACGCTTGATGTGCTAGGCATCTACATATTGGCTGCGATATCGTCGTGTCTCCCTACTCGTGATTGCCACCAAATCAGCGCGTTGATTGCGTCTCTATTTGCCGACGATTAGAAGAATTGTTTTGGTCTTATCATTATTATTCATTCGCTCGTTATTTATCCAGTTGCCTTTACTGTCAAATTTATATGCTTAACGTAGACAACCAATCTGACTAATTTAGAAATATAAACTTTTATGAACATTATTTTGGGTACAACAAATTTGTACAACACTGATGGGTACAACAAATTAATATATTTGTAAATAT